>BSBK01014449.1:0-34104 GCA_027943335.1 Chamaecyparis obtusa
ATATATATATAGATATATATATATATATATATTATATAATACATATATACATATATATACATATATACATATATACATATGTATATACATATATATATATATACATACATATACATACATATATATATATATATATATATATATATATATATATATATATATATATATATGTATATATATATATATATATATATATATATATATATATATATATATATATATATATATATATATATATATATATATATATATATATATATATATATATCTTATTTAAAAAAAAAAAACTTGCCAAGTTAATTTTGGCCAAATGCATGTCACATTAAAAGTTTATTTATTTTTAATAAAAACAATTTTAAAATAATTTTTTTTAAAAATAAAACATTAACATGTGTATTGAGGGGGCCCTGGGGCACACACCCCCTCTCCCCTCATCGCAGACCCTACCGTGATAGGGAGTACCTTGCCATGACAGAGTACTCTCTGCCACGACAGTGTCATGATAAAGTACCCTCTACTGCGACAGAGTGCGACCCATCACCGTCCCTTGGGGACGTAAAACCTTATTCTGTTTGGCATTTTAATTTTTTTTAAAATTATTTATTAAATATTAATAAATATAGTTATTAATATGTTATATGTATTAATAAATATATTTATTAATATATCAATAAGATATCATTATTAATAATTTGTTTTAAAAAATTGTTTTTCATTATTATTAATAAATGTATTAATAAATAATTTACTATTAATTAATATATATTAATTATTAATCATTTAATATATTAATTAATATTATTTATAAATTAATTACTATATTAATATTTTATATTAGTTAATGTTCTTAATTTATCAGTACTTTCTATTAATTAGTATGTTTATTAATTAACGTTCACATTGATTTATCAATTAATATAATAAATTAATCATTTATTTTATTTTGGAAATTAATTTTTCTATATTAAGTTATGAAAATTGTATTTATTGAAATCTGTTTTATTTTGTTCTACCAAGTTGGTAACTAGTATTTTTATTTAAATAAATTGATGAATTTTAGTTAATGGTTAATTTAATTAATCAATTGGTCATTTGTTAATTAGTTAGAGTATGTTAGATGAATCTTTTGATTGAATTTTTTTTAGGAGTTGTCCTTATGTTTGAAAAATCAGGTAGTATAATTTGATTAAATTATTTTGTTAGTGAATTATGATTAAATTCTTTATAATTAAATGTAAATTAACATTTTGATAATTGATTCATTTAACCATTAGTTAGTCAACTAAATTCATTTAAATATTTGGTCTTTAGTGACTTAATTTACTTGTACAGTGGTCATTAGGATTAAATAAATATTATCGGTATAACTAAGACTCATTTATAATTTGATTGAAACACATTATTAACTATAGGTCAATTTAACATGATAACCAATATTTAAATCAAATGGATTAGAATAGCCCTCATCGTCATTGGGACATTAAACTTGATTAAGGTGAGCGATCGTTAACCCTTCGCCATGTGTTACTTCAATAAACAATTAGCCTTCATGCTCGCGGCTTTAACCTTTGAACTTTAGTCAACTATTAATCTAAAACATAAACTTATTACCTTTAAAAAAAAAATTGTTATGTTTTTGTGTGTAAATTTATGGGCATGACACTTGGTATCAGAGCTTAAGTTTCAACATTGGAACCTAAACCCATTATGTTTCTTAGCTAACTTTGACCCCTTTTGAAATTGTTAAGATGCCTCCCCTTGATCATCAAGCTCGAAGACATATTAGAGGAAGAGGAACTAGGAGAGCCCCCTTAGTTCATAAGAAAGATGAACAAAGGGCTGAGATATCAAGAGTAAATCGGCCATCACTACTACCACCACCAAATCCTAATCAAGAGGTTTTTCTAGCCTTATAGAATCTCATCGGGGTTATACAGGAGAGGTTACCTCCATTTATTCCTCAGTTAGAGCACCAACTATCTAGAGGACATAGATTAGAGGCCAGAGAGAGGACTAGGAGCCTGTTAGGGTTTTTTCTTGTTTAGGATAGATTTCCTCTATGATCTCTTTTAAAGCTATAACTTCAGCTTACAAAAGACAAGAAAAAGACCTAATTGCTAAGGATTGGATAAGATCCTTCTTCATTTTTGAGTTCCACACACACTTAGGAAATTATTACCTTAATAAATAACTGTGAATATAGTATTGAAAGGTGGACACTGATTTTACTGCTTTGATATAGCTCTACTGAATTATTTTGAGAAAACTTTGTAAATAATGATTATCAGAGTTACACAAAGTTTAAACAAGCAAAATATGGTTGAAACTACAACATAAATCAATGGTACAAGGATTTTCATCCTTCTTCCTTTTAAGGAGGGATAACCTATGTGATTCTCTCTCTTAGAATCAGTAGATATAATATTGAATCCTAGAAACAATCTTAATTAATTATATTCAAGGAACTCTTAAATATTAAAATAACAAGTCATTAAAGATTTTCAAAGTGTTTTAAACTTCTGGATTGAAAGATAGAATGTAAAGTTGAAACAGATAGTCTAGACTAGTGCCTAATCTATTGGGCAAAAGAGATCTGAGCATACAGCTGTAAAATAAATTCGAGAACAATACATTAACATGCCTTGCATATTAAAAAATTTCAAATAGATTGCCTTACAAACCATTCTTTTAACCTAGTATCATTATCATCAAATTTCCATAAATATGATTACTCCTAGGAACAAATTATGAGAAATTTTAATTCTGTCCTTAAAAGAAACTCATAAATCTGTGTCATAGGAGATATATTTTAAGTGCCTAACATTTAAAACATATAAGAGTAATCATACAAGGTAGAAAGAAAAGAACAATATAGGGAAGAAATTGTATTGTATTCATATTGAAATCAAATGTACAGTGATATTCAAACTTCTTCACTCAATGAAACCAGACATAAAATTTCAAAAGTCTGTCTCAGAGCAATAAGTTTCATTCTATATTTTTTCAACTCCGTTTACAAAAGACTTTTTAAAACTATATATACCAGGTCTGACCATCTTGGAATTCCCCTAAAAATATGGGAATGCAACAAGCTTCAGATGCTCAAAACCCTAACCCTAAAGCATAAAAACAAAATACAGTACAATTAGGCAGTGGAAAGGAAAAGAATCCTTGACTTGCAGTAGCCTTCACTGTTGTTGTTGACACCTCTGCTCAAAAACATTAATAACACCTGTAGTAGCCATAAAGAAAGTTGGTGACTGCCAATTTTAGCTAACCCTCACCAATCTTCAAGAAAATTGATGACCCCTGCACTTCAAAATATGTGTCAACATCAGGATTCCTTTTAATCATCTAGAAGATCAAGGTCTACTGTAGTGGACTTAAATGTTTTAGGCTTTGTTGCTTCATCCCACGCAGTTACTTTATCTTCTGAATGCCATGGGAAATTTTGTACTATCTGCAATTGTGCCTTTTGCCTCTCCCATCTAGCATCCATTATCATCCTAACGTCTATCAAGAATTTAGAAAATTCTACTTCTGCCTTTACTGCATCATCCAAAAAATTGTTAAATTTATTCATATCTATCCCACCACCTACTTTGACAAAATTCTCCCTTTTAGGCAATTTGAGATCAAAATCTGATCTCCATTGATCTATGGTCTTCAAAGTACCGCTATCATCCTTTATCTTAAGAATGAATTTATTAGCCTCTTCTTCCAAAAATGTTAATTTTATTTCTACCAGCTTGTCTTTTCCTTTGAATAATGGGAGAAGAGTTTTTATTCTATTTATCTCTTCCCCTACCTACAATACTTCCTCAGGTATATCTGGCCTAAAAGGTTGTACTGTTGCTAACTTCTCAAAAAGTGAAGTCCTTACTAACCAAGTTACATAAAAATAATTCAAAATTGAGATGCAATTATTTATTTGTACTTGCATCTCTGGCAACTTGAGATAGGCAACATAAATTGTCTCAACCTTCTCTTTTAACTTAAAAATCCTATACTACAAAATTTCTAGCAATATTTGTACAATTGCTTTATTTTTACTTTCTTCAATTTCCTCTAAAGAAGCAATACCTTCTTCATGTACCACTTGTACTTCTTTCTCAATTATAACCTCTTTTGGAGGAGGTCAAGATGCAGCTTCCATATTTATTATTTAAAGATTTAGTTTATCAACTAATTTTTCAAATTCTTTCTCCTTTATTATGTGCAACTCCCTGTCTTTGACCAAAGCAGTGTAATCATCATATAGCTTTTGATGTCTTTCTGATAGTTTCTTGGTCTTGTCTTCATTTAGTTTGGCAAAATTGGTCAAAATTTGGGAAATTTCTAAGTCCCCTGTATTTTGGATAGACCAAATCATCTTATCCCCATCCATCTGCTCTTTTATATTCAAAATTGATGGCTTTTTGTCCTTGGGGTAGAGGCTCCACATGGCTAATGCCTTATTCTTTTTGTTATATCTGAACCCTTTTATCAAATCTCCCACTTGCTTTTCTGAAGTCAGGGTAATATCCTCCTGTCTCCTTATTTGATGAATAATAAATGCAGAGGCCAAATCCCATCTAGGTAGTAACAACATATTACTAGCTTTTACTAACCTCCTGGCCTCTTTAGGGGTTATCTCTTCACTCTCTAGATCATAATCCTTTATTGCTTCTAAGGCCTCAGTGGGAATCTGGCCATCTTCTCCAATTTGAACTATGGAGGCAACTTGCCGCTACTTGTGCCAGAGGAGGAAGTCTTTGAATTCACTATTTTTGATGAATTCATCATCTTTTAGAAAGTCCTCCTGCTGCTGGATTCTCTCATCTATACACATAGCAAGAGGAAATTCTACTTCCTCAATGATCTCTTTCTATTTCTTCTTTTCTTCCCTGATCCTTTTTCTAATTTCATGGTCATATGTTGTTTGGCCAGGGATAATAGCAACAACCATATCTCTTTTTTCAGGAGGCTTTACCTGTGATGACTCTCCTACCATTAATTTATGCCTTTTGGTAAGTGGTTCTACCTGATTATGAGAGTCGGGAACCTCTGTTAGATCAACTATCTCATTTTCATCCCCTCTTTCTTCAGGGGTGTCAGGGGGAAGTTCTTAGGTAGGGTAACTATGAATAGAATACCCCCCTTCACTATCTTCTTCATATTCTGATGAGGAGTGCTTCTTCTTCTTTTTAATTCTTCTAACTTATCCTCAATCAGTTGTTCCCCTTGCTCCATCAGAATGTTATAATTCTTCATCATCATCTATAATCTCTAGAGATATGGAAAACTAGGGTAAAATCCCCCAAAATTAACATCTTTTCTTCTCATGGATTTCTCTAGTTGGAATAATTGATCCAACTACCAAGACCTTGTCTTAGCCTCATCCTCATCAAGGATATTTCTAATTACATCCTCTTCATAGGACTCATCATGAGTTTTATTAAGAGGGATGGTAGGAGTGTAATATCTCCTAGCAGTAGCCAAAAATCCCTTGGGATCAACAAATCTAGGATGTGCAATAGGCATCTTAAACTATAATAAATATGTATCAACCTTTTCAAAAGCCCCTTTTCGAATTGTTAAATTGGCTAATTTGAAATGCCTAGGGGTGAATGTACCCTTCCTATATGGGACTAGATGCTCTTTATCTACAAGCATGAGTTTCCAGATGAACTCAAGGGCTGCAATCCTAGGTGGAACATTATTAGGCAAAATGTGGGGTGGTTGTGGGCATCCATAGACCCTTATCAATGTATACCCTTCTCTCAAATAGAAGTCAGCCCAATTGTGATCATGATTATCTTTCCACTTATCTACATATTCGATGGGTCTAAGAAGTTGCAAGGTTTTGATAGGAATTCTTGAAGAATTCACACCCAAATGGAAAAGAATAGAATCTACTATTATATTCTCAAAAATACAAAAATCACACTTAGGGGCCATTGGACTCCAGATATCTAACCAGGTCTATATAGGGTTAGGCTTTCCATTCCACTAAAACTTAGGTCTTAGGTACTGCAAATCAAACATATTTACATTATGGTAGAAGATAAGATGCATCAGCATGGAGTAGTGCAAAAATTTGGGAGGGTATTCTTTCTTTCTTATCATTTCTAAACCCTCATGCATCTTCTGAATATAGTACCCAATATAGTTATACCCATGACTAGTGTGGCATGATTGGGAATCCATTACTAACATCAAAATTTTAGGGGAGATCCTCTCTTTAGGAGCATGAACACCCAAAACTCTACATAACCCATATGCAATATATTTCATGTAGAATTTTAGGTCCTTTAATGCATAGGGAAGGCCTCCTACCGTGGGTGCAATATAATTTCTATTTCCCTCAGGGACATGGGACTGAATAGTAGTTGCAACACCTCCAGACTCCCTCGCATATCTATTTGCTAGAGATTGCAGGTTAATCTCTATGGCCATAGGGACATCTATCCCAAAAGTCCTCATGAATGCACCTTTGTCTAGGGTTATCAAAGAAGAACCATTTGTCTTTCTAATTGTCTTAGAGAGGGGGCCATATCATTCAGCCAAGGAGACAAGAAGATCAATGTAAAAAAATACATAAGGGACAATCATATTTCCAAACCCTGAAGTCCAAGGGTTTGATACAGGGATAGGTCTATCTTGGTTCTTCTGAAAATAGTAGAACAGATTCATCACTGGGATGTCATGGGTTTTAGCATCCCCACATTGCAAATAAACATCTAAAAATACATCATCAATTATCTTCTTATTCTAAGTAGAACCAGGCAACAACTCAATAAACTCATCAGAGAAACTAACCTTTTGTTGTGTGGCCGCCCTGCTGCTTGATGCCTGACTCATGATGATTGCTTCTAAAAATTCTCTGACTACTCTACAAATTCTGGTACTTTGAATGCCCTGTGATCACTGAAACCTCTATTTTCTCAAATGCTCTACTCTCTGAAAATGCTCTGATCTCTATTTTCTCGAATACTTGGTAAAAATGAGAGAATGATCAACTTTTTAGCTTTAATGGCGCAGAATTGATTACAACTTGATTTCCTACAACTATGTCACTTCTGCAATTAAGACGACATGCTCTGCAACTTAGTTTCTTAGCTACCATTGAGGTGACACATATTGTTGAATTTCATCTTCTGGCAACCTGGCGACTAAAGAAATTTCTAAGTCTCATAATAAGTCTAGCGCCCTTCTGAGTATTCTGAGATTCAGTGACTAAAAGATGTTATAACTCTTTTACCATTAATCATTTTGATTTGGAGATTCAGCAATTATAGTCCTCTCTAAGTCACCAGATAAAATTTCTTCTATCTAAGATCTAGCGACTAAGCTTATTTCTCCATTTAATATTTTAGCTGTCTGCGTTTACACGACTATAGTTTCTCCAAGTTGCGAGAAGATTATTTCCTTTTCTTTTCTATTCAGCGATTACATGACTGAAGTGAGCATCTGGCAAACTGGTGACTTAAGGAAGTCTCCTAATCATGGAATGACTTATCCCCTTTTATGAGATTAAATATGAACCACACAATCTTCATCTAACTATAGTTGCTAAGTCTTAGAAAGAATTGATGACATCATAGTTTTTATAGCGACTAAAGGATAACCATTAGATGAAAAGTTTAAGAAGAAGATCAGATGGTAGTCACTAGATCTCATAATCCTTAGAGCTTGTTGACTTTTCTTCTAAGATTTGGAAACTAAAGGGAATGCCGCTTAGATTTTCTTCTAGAGATTCAGCTATTTTAGTGGAACTCATAGTCACTAAATGATTTATCTTCTTAATATTTTATCTCAAGATTGCCCGACTAAAGGGATTTTGGGTTCTGAGATCTGGCGACTATAGTGTATGAACTTAATAAATTAATTTTCTAGATCCACTAAAAGCATCTAGAGATTGGGCATCTAATGCTTACCACTAAGTCTCAAAAAGAAAATGAATATACTTCTTTCATCTGGCAACTTGGAGACTGAAGGATTTCGGTAGTCGGGAGATAAAAAGAAAGGTTCTAAGATTATTACGTGACCTAGCGACCAATGTAAACATTAAAAGCACAAATGCTTTTAGAAATTTTTAAGTGACTCCAAAAAAGTAACAAAGAAATAGAAAGTCACTTAGAAGACCTAGGGTTTTTTTTACAAAAAATATAACGGCTAGTTTTAGGAGTTTAAACCCTAACTTCTTTCTCTTCTGATATAAAGGAACAATAAACCCTAGTCTTCTGGAAAAAAAATTCTTGTAGAGGGTTTACCATGATCAGAGACAACAAATATCTTCAAAATTTTTAAGAAAAAATCTAAGTTGGCAAAAGGCACCAACAGAGCTCTCCATAAGATTGTGAGGAAGGGAATGGGGCACATGAGGTTGAATCAGTTCACATGGCAGAACCACCACCTGGATTTGTTCAGAGGGCATCCTGTGATGTTGGGGATCATATTAGAGATCTCCTACAGTTATAGCCACCTTTGTATTATGGTTTTATAGAGGGTATAGATGTTGAGGCATGGCTTTTGAGCTTAGACAGGTGCTTTGGGTTGCATCAATATGATAGCAGCGTTAGGGCCCATTTTGTAATACACCTTTTGAGAGGAGGTGCTTCCAAATGGTGGAAACATGAAGAATTTTAGAACAATACTACTATGGACACTATGACTTGGGAGATATTCCTAGAGAGGTTCCAAGATAGGTACCTATTAGAGCACTATAGAAAATGGCGTATTGATGAGTTCCACGAGCTCTAGTAGAGGGGACTCACAATACTACAGTATAAGACCCATTTTCTTGAGTTTTTACCTTATGTAGATTACATGAAAGATGAAAAGCTATGATTCAACCAATTTGTTAAGGGACTCAATGATTGGATATCAGGATAGGTTTGCATGACCTCTCCAGGGAACCTTTGTGAGTTCGTAGAGATGGCTTTGGTTGTAGAAGAGATTCGGGGTAAGTTTAGAGACCCTTGTGATAGGTCTCAGAACTATAAATCTGCATCACAATCATAGGGGCACTAGAAGAGTCACTAGAAGGGTAATAACAAGTATTCTTCAGGGTATTTTAATAAGAACCTATAGGAGTAGACTCAACAAAATTAGAAATAGAAGCCACCACAGGGACAACAGGGCTCTAAGCCCAAATAGTGGCAAGCATAGGGACAGAGGAAGGATCAGTGACAATAGTATATAGATGCACCCCCAGCATGGACTCAGCAGTCCTTGTAGGGTGGTTTCAGTGGTTCTAGTAGGACTAGAGGACAAAAGTTCTCCAAGACATAGGGAGTTCAAACTCACACTTATTGTCCTTGCTATACATGTGGTGCCATGGGGCACTTAGCTCATGATTTTCCTCAGGGTTATATGTTAGGTAGTCATCATATGGCAACATCAGAGCCTATAGTTGGGAACTTTGGAAAGTCTCATAGAGTATTTGCAGCAGTTGATAACCACCAAGTTGAGCACCAGGCCACAATGATAGAGGATGCAGGTATGATAAATGGTATTAGTGTTACCATATTTTTTGATTCTACAGCTACTAATTCTTTTATATCTCCATTTTTTGTGGAGCATTGTAGGCTTGTGGCACCTAGACAGGAAGTTAGTTGGGAAGTGGAGTTAGCATTAGGGTCTAGAGTGTTAGTTAACACTTTAGTGATGGATAGCCAGGTGCAGATTGGTGATTTCATCACTATTGTGGATCTTCATATCACACCTCTTGGTTCCTATGACATGTTACTTGGCATGGATTGGCTTTATGCCAACATAGCTAAGTTAGATTTTCAACAGAAGAGGATTGACTTCCTTGATGATCATGGTACACCTGTTGTGATTTGTAGGATTTGGAGGGGCATCTCTCTTTGTATGATCTCATCCATGTAGCTTAAGCAAAGCATGTGGAAGGGATGTTATCTTTTTTCCATTACCATTAGTGATAGAGATGACGAGGAGGAAAGGGAACCATCTCTTGATTATTATCCTATACTTCAGGAATTTGCAAATGTGTTTCCTACTGAGCTTCTAGGCATGCCTCCTCATAGAGCAATAGTTTTCAATATAGATCTTGTGCTAGGAGTTTCTCCAGTTTCAAGGGCACCTTACAGGATGACCACTAATGAGCTTAATGAGCTCAAGATTTAGTTAGAGGAACTTTTGGAGAAGGGTCACATTCATCCTAGTGTATCACCATGGGGTGCAACTACTATATTCATTAAGAAGAAGGATGGATCCTTGCAATTATGCATGGATTATCGAAAACTTAATAAGCTTACCATCAAGAATCAATATCCACTCCCCAAGATTGATGATTTATTTGATCAACTTAAGGGTTCTAAAGTGATTTCCAAGATTGATCTTAAGTTGGGTTACTATTATACACTAAGTTTGCACCCTTAGTTCAAGCTCTCTTGGTCTTGATAACTTAGTATAATATGGGAATCATCTCAAGGTTGTGGGACATTTGCTAACCAAGACGAGACCTCTAGGTTCTAGGCTGGTTCCTCTTGAATTATCACCTTAATTTTCTCTTAACAAGAAAGTAAATCTTTTGAGGGAAAGGGATAGAAGGAATGCATGAAATGGAAAATGACTGAAAGCAAAATACCCTACTAGGTGATGCACCAAAAATAGGGTTTGGATCTCAGTATAGAAGTATGAGACCAATGAAGGAATTAGGTCTAGGAGGTCACAATTTACTAAATAGGCTTGCATCAATGTTTCATAGGAGGGCCTGAACATAAGAAAAAACCCATGACCTGCAAGTACACATTCTTTTCTGCAACTCGATGTAGGATTGAGACAAGACTGCTAGGGGGTTGTAGTATACCCACAAAAACATCTAAATCAGATCAAACACATTAACACACAAAAATTAAAGAAAATGAGAGGGACCAGGAACCCTAAAATATCACTAGTAACATTCATTAACTTCAATCCAATAAGAGATAAACAAAGACAAGGAAGCATAGGGACATGAAGAATTGTCACAAAACACCTCTACAATATTTTTATTTATCAATGGGAGAATCACAACTCTATAAGATAGAGGGTAGGAAAAATGCCAAAGATAACTCTCGAGAAAGGTAAATTTCTCTTTTACAATTGTCCAACTCCCCGCTCTTAGGCTCCAAAAAAAAACATTATATACATACTCAACTGCACACAGGTAGGAGTCAAAAATCCAACTAGGGTTACAAGGATCTACAATAGAATAATCATTAACCCTAACTCAAAACAAGTCTGATCATAAATGCATATCTGCAACACTATGTCTGATCAGATATCTTGTTTACGTGCCCATCTATGTACTACATCACCTGCGAACACAACAACCTGGATTCAACAACTTTCTTGTACAAAATTTCACCATGAATGCAACAAAAGTACTTCACAGGGACAAGAAATGACTCATGGCAGCTAGCTAGACCTCTTCATCATCTTCCCATAACTATGCATGTCCTGGAGACATAAATTCTTTGAGCTACTTGCATCTGCAAACATCTCTGTAGAAGACAACATGCGAAAAAGAATCGCACTGCTTTGAAAAAAAATGTTGGTCGCATGATCATATGCGGTTGGAAAGCCACATGAAATCATGTGACAAGAACAAGATGCCACCCTACCAGACCACGAACTGCTTGGAATTCAAATACTGGAAAAACCCAGGCTTGAGATTTGACTGCAATTTTACCCTTGGTTTACCTCGGGTTCACTTTCCTTAGTCGCCGAGTTGTGTGAACCTTTCCTTAACCCTAGGTTTCATCTAGTGACCATGTGAAACCATTAACCATGCAACCGCACTCTCTCTAAAAGGGGGGATCTCTGCTATCATATTCATGATTATGCAAATCGAAGAAGACTTTATCGGACACCACCAAGTCAGAGGACAAAAGAATGACCTCCCTCTAAACTTCTCATCATTAAAATCTGACCGCACTGTCCTACATGTCATCACTAGCATCGAACACATCAGCAAAGGAAGGACCCACCTACAAAAGAATCCCATCGGATGGTTTTCGCATGATCTCATGGCCTCAGAAGAGTCCATGAGAACATGCAACCACCTTAGATCTTCTCCACACAGGCACCCCATTTAAGAAATCTAGATCCATCTGCAAATTTTCATCACCAGCTGGCCAATGAAATGTGGGCACGTCATAAAGGGAGGACCCACCACTAGAGGCTTGGTAGACCATTGATGACTCATCACATGATCGCATATGATTAGAAAGATGCATGCAATCATGCAACAAGCCCTTTGATGTTAACTGCTAACCATGAACCACTTGTCACATGGTCGCATGCAGTCAAGATACCGCATGTGATCATGCAACCAACTACAAGATGCTTTTCTGACTGCTGATTGGGGCCTACCCTATACCTTGGGTCCATTGTAGATCTTCACTGATACTGCATCAATGGTTGTCGTATGATCTCATGGGCTCAGAAGATCCCATGAGATCATGCGACAATCATTAGATCTTCACCGTGCAACCATGGCTTTGAAAAGCTGGGACCCACCTGGTCAGAGTAGCATGCATAGGGAATGACGACACCAGAGGAAGAAGTGTGAAATATGAAAGATTGAAAACAACCAAGGCTTTTCATAGACCAAAAGGCATAAAACACAGAGGGTTTTTAGACTTTGAACAATTTTTAGAACTTTGCAACACCATTATTTCCTGCAGACATTAAAACTTGAATATCTTCTTAGGTTTTACAAATTAGGTCATGCGATCAGAGTTGGGGCTTAACAACATATCAGAAAACTTGGGGTTAAGGGCGCAAATCATGAAACTTTGTGGATCAACTTCACAAATGAAAATAATTTATAGTAGGAACTTAGACATTTGCAGAGGCCAAAGGATATATCATATGGCCATGAAAATTTCAGGTTTGCCTGGCAAGATAGAAATAGAGACCTGGGAATGAGTTTGACCTAATTGTAAAGAATAGGCAATTTTGGGCAACATTTTGGTGATTTTTGCTGGATGTTAGCCTGCTAGACATGAATCAATGTCCTTGACATATTGGGCATGGGGTCATACTAAGCACAAAACTTTGACAGAAACAAAACTGAATAGGCAAGGCAAACTGTGCATGGGCACTTCTTGGAAAGCAGGAAACTAACCTGGAGAGAAGGGAAAGAAAGCAAGAAACACATATTTACAAAAATTTACAGAGAAGGATTAACCTCAAAATAGGGCTTTAGATGGAAACCATTTACTGATATTGGTAGGGGGTCACCTTCCAGAGTTGAAAGCTAAAAAGCATTGGATCCCTTACATTCTATGATAACAAATGGCCCACCCCAAAAAGAATCAAACTTTGTATGTCTGCCAGGTCTGGCTCTAAATTCATCCCATTTTAGAACTATATCTCCAACCTTCAAGATTTTTCTCTTGGCTCTTTTATCAAAGCTCCTTTTAGTCTGATCCTGATGGAATTCCATATCTTTCATTTCTTTGTTTCTGATTTCTTCCAACTCCATCAACTGGGTATATTTGATTTGCAGAGGGTCACATTCTTCAAATAGGGCATACTGAGTGGCTAAGTCCAAAGCTAGTAATTCAGTTGAAATAGATAACTTAGCCTCTTTACCATATACTAGCATGTAAGGAGAATTACCAATGATTTTCTTTGGGGTAATTCTATCTACCCATAAGGCAGACTTGAGCTTTCCATGCCAATCCCTCTGATTATCCTGAAGAGTCTTCTTGATTATTCTAATCAAGTTCTTATTGGTGGATTTGACCAAACCATTGCCTTGGGGGTAGTAATTGGAACTTGTATTCAAATAAATGCCATTCTTGACTACCCACTCTGAGACTTTGAGGCCTGTGGATGCCAATGCATTATCTGAAATAATAGAATCAGGAGTACCAAATCTATGAATTAAATCATCATAGAAACTTAATACAACACTCTCATTTTCTTCCCTTAAAGCAACTACCTCTGTCCATCTAGTGAAATAATCAGTTGTAGTGATTATCCACTTGTGTCCTACACTAGATGGAGGATTAATCTTACCAATGAAATCTATACCCCACTTCATGAAGGGCTTCTCTATTTTGACTGGCTAGAGGGAAAGAGCTACAAGGATTTCATTTCCTACAAACATAGCACATTTGATACATTTTATAACATCATCAAGACTATCCTTGAAGATAGATGGCCAATAGTATCCAGCCCACATGATCTTAAAAGTTGTAGTCCTAGGAGACAAATGGCCACTAGAAGGTCCATCATGAAACTCAAATAGGACATCTCCTATCTTTTTTGAATCAATGCATCTTAGGAGGACACCATTGTGATCTTTTCTAAAAATAACATCATTTATCAGTACAAAAGCAACAAATTGTAACCCGTAATACCTCCTTTTTGCTTAATCCAAGGCTGTAGGACATTGTCCTATCTTCAGATAATTAATCATATTAGGCAACCAACTTGTTTCCTTGGCTTGTTCTCTAATAGAATGCATAACCAAAGATGCATCCATCTACTCTGATTTATTTAAACCTTCATTCCCTGCCAAATGCTCACAAAGACCTCTACCTCTAGCCAGCTTGGTAATTTGAATATCAATGTCATATTCCATCACCTTGGTGATCCAACCAACTCTTTTCTCATTAAGGTCCTTGGAAAGAAGAAATTCTTTGACACTTGGATGAGTAACCTTCAAGTATACCTTGCTATGGGTTAATAGATATTTGAACTTGTTAAGGCTCTTCACCATAGCAAGCACATGTTTCTCTACAAAAGAGTATCTCTATTCATACTCCTCTAAACCTTTGCTAAAGAAAGAAATAGGTTGCTCCAACCCATCTAAATTTTCTTGAGTCAAGATTGTAGATATGGAATCATGACCTCCATAAGCATAAATGATGAAATCCTTACTGAAATTTGTGTTTAACAGGGTAGGAGCTTCTATCAAAGCTTCTTTAATAGCTTGGAAGTTAACCTTTCCCTCTTTAGTCCAACTGAAAGCTGAACCTTTCTTCAACATGGTTGTCAAAGGTTTTAGTAAATCTACAATGTTAGGCAAGAACCTCCTAAAAAAATTAATCTTTCCTTTGAAAGATTGGAGACTTTTCTTATGATGTGGTAGGGGTAGCTCTAGGATAGCTGCAATTCTCTTAGGATCCAGTGTAATTCTTTCTTTGGCTACTACATATCTTAACAGTTTTCCCTCATGAACTGTAAACACATGTTTCTTGGGATTAAGAGATATCCCAAATTCTCTACACCTTTCAAAAATCTCCCTCAAATATTTGATGTGGTCTGCTGCATGCTTTGAATAAACAATTATGTCATCTAGGTAGACCAGCACAAACTTGTACATGAGGCTTTTAAAGGCCGTATCCATTGCCTTTTGAAATTTAGCACTTGCATTTGACAAACCAAAGGGCATCTTTTGATATGCCATGGTTCCCCACTTGGTTGTAAATGTAGTCTTATATTGATCCTCTTCTTTTACTAAGATATGATTATATCCTGCATAGCCATCTAATAATGAGAATCTCTCAGATCCAGAGACACATTGTAGAATTTGTTCCATAGAGGGTAATGGATGGCGGTCTTTTAATGAGGCTCTATTCAAATCCCTAAAGTCAACACATAAACTCAGCTTCCCATTCTTCTTCCTGACTAGAACAAGGTTGGAGACCCAACTAGTATGCTTGATGGGGTAGATGATGCCACTTTCTATTAGTTTGAGTACTTCCTTATGCATAAGTGGCTCAAGCTATGGATTAATGGGCCTTTTCTTTTGCCTTACTAGTTTGGCATTAGGCTCTAGTTCAATAGTGTGCTGAGCAAGAGTAGGGTCAAAACCTTTAAGGTCTTCATATTGCCATGCCAAAAACATCACTGAATTCTTTGAATAATTATGTATAAGCTCACTTTTCCAATTTAGTGTTCACTTTTCCAAATTGTAGGCTCTTACCTGGTTCCAACTCTAAATCAACACAATGTTCTTGCTGAATTATTAGGCCAGCTTTGTAATTCTTAACTTCATCATCCTTGTTGAAGATAGTCTCCATAGTGACAAGACCTATAGGTATCTTATTGGACTTCACTTGTATCACCTAATCACCATAATTTTGTGATAGCCTATCTTGATTATGCTCTAAAAAAACATCTTCTTCAAACAAGAACTACAGAATTTGTTCATCATTGTCAAACACCTATCAATTGACATCATTATCAGGAATAGATGGTCTGATAATAATCTTGATGTGTTGATGATCTTTTTCTTTTGAAATTCTATTGGGGATGTCAAACTAAGATCCAATAGGAGTTAACATATCTGCATTTTGGTTTAATTTTCTAGGGATAGCAACAATGTTGAAAGCACAAAAGTCTTCAATTGCATCCCAAACTCTATGCTTGTATGCTTTCAAAGTGTCATTTTTGGTTGCACTTATCCCTCTTACTTGGCTGACAACCAACTCACTATCACCATTTACTTTTAAGGCCTTAAGCCCTCTTTTTCTAGCCCATTCTAGTCCATTGACTAGACTTTCATATTATGTGGTATTGTTAGTGCAGGACAAAATGAACCTAAAGGCAGTATAATACCTTTCTCCTTTTGGGGACACTAACATAGCACCACCACCAGAACCATGTCTACTTCTTGCCCCATCAAAGAATAGCTCCCAAACTTGATTGTTCTGATCCTTTGAATCAGTTTCCTCTTTAGGAAGGCTTGGTTCTTTCAATCCAACTTCTTGTATCAAATAGTTTCCCAAGCCAAAATCCCAAACAATATTTTCTATTTCTCTTTCATCTAGGAAAATATCACGGATGTTTTCTATTTTGGTGCTTGCATCACTAATGGTTTGGAAGTCACTGTTATCAAATATGGGGTAGTTTGCATTAATGGTATTGGACACATAAGGTTCTATATGGTGTGCTGCCAATTTCTCTGATTTAATAGTAACCTTGGTACCATATCTTGTATGAAATAACATATGAGACTAGTCAAAAGATAGATAACCTCCTATCTTAGTTGTAAACTCTCTTGACAAACATATAGAAAATAACACAAAGAGATTTATGATATATATATCAAGAAGGATGGAAAAATTAGGACTAGCATGTAGGATCAGACTGGTATCCTTAGCCACACCTATAGTATTGAATGAGGATCCATCAAGTTGGGTAACCTTCTTTTGGAAAGGTTCATACTTTAGTCGTAATTGATCAACTATTTTCTTGGGCATTACAGTGCTAGTAGCTCTACTATCTACCATGAAATTATGTACTAAAGAGTCTCCAATAATTAAGGATACATAAAAGGGAGGTGGATTTGAATTCCTACATTACATGGTATTGCTTTTGGGGTTGCTGCTTGGAGTCTCTTTTTCTTGATTAGTGTTAACCAACACTAGCTTTGTAGCTTCTTTTGTAGGCTGAGGAGTTGTTGCTTCTGACATAGCCTTCTTTAAAATGTCAGACTCCCCTGGAATAGACAAAGAGTCCCTCATAGACATGGTGACATTCACCTTCTTCATGTTGTCTACAATGTTATAAGGTGTTATATTGTGTACTCTTTGCTGTGTCTTTGGCATGAAAGGCTCCACTTCTTTGGACTGTTGGCCTTCTTTTTCTGTAATAGTAGGAGTCTCTTTGGATGTGATAGGGGCAGCTTGCTGTAATGGCTCTATAGATGTAGTGGCTTTATTACTAGAATATTCTCTCTCCATGTCTTGGGCTCTCCTCTTTGCTCTTGTATAGGCAACAAAAGTAGCTTCATCATTGACTCCATTGAATTCTGGTTGCTCCCAATTGAAGAGAATAGTCTCATTCTCTTGTGTTTCTTGTTGAGGAACTGAACCACTGGATGAAGCCTCTGCTTGAACTTGTGAGGCATTCTAAACCATTAAATCTTGGTTCATCCATCCATTTGAACATGAAGCTTGATTGTGAGGCTGATTACAAGGAGAACACCATTCATTATCCATAGCCATATTGTTTTGACTAGGAACCATACCCTCACTAGATTTGCAGAATTGAGGTGCAGGGTTATATGGTTGGAATGGCCTCGGATTGAAACTTTGTCTTTGCCCTTGATAGCCTCCTTGGTATGGTGGCCTATTTTTTTGATAAGGTTGTCCCTGGTTTTCATATTGATGGTTAGGACTTTGGCCTTGTGATTGGAAGGGTGGCCTGATGCCTTGATTTTTTTTCTTCAAGTTTGTGACCTCTTTAGTCAATGTTTATAATAAATTTATCATTTCTTGCATGCTAGTTGCTTGGCTACTCTTTATTTCTTGCAACTCTTGGGAGAAATTTGTTGTTAGCTCTTGGCCACTGGTACTAGCTTGGGGTGCCAATATTTTGGCAATAGGGGTAAATGGGGGTACTTGTGCAGGTGCAATGGGCTGAAGGCTAGGAAAAATGGGCATTTGAGGTCTTCTAGCTATCATGCCTGCTTGAATTAAACAATTTTCAGCCCTGACATTAATGTCAAAAGCTTGGGGAAGAGAAGTACCACCCATAGACTAGATCATGACATAAATTTGACCATTTAGACTTTGCAAGTAGTAAAGGAAAGCATGGTCAATTGATGGCCTTACAAAGACTGGGATTCTATTCCATGCTTTAAGGAATCTATTATTGTAATCTGTCATTTTCTCTTGAGGGTCTCTCTTAATAGTTGTTAACTATTCAACTAGAGATAATTTATTTGATTTGTCCTCAAAATGCTTACTTAATGCATCCCCTAATTCATCCCATGAAGTAATAGAACCAATAGTTAAAGTCCTAAACCACTCTAGAGCCTTACCCTTTAGAGAGGTTGCTAATAATTTGGTAGCCACATCCTCATGAGTTATGTTGTGAATGCTACAGATGGTGGTCACATCCCTTATGTGCTCAAAAGCTATGGTTTTCCCTTCACCTATGAAATTAGGTATACTCTTTAGTGCCACCAAGGGCACATCATGATGCACTGCAAAGTTCAAAGGGCTTCCTTTTGAATGGTGCAAAAGCAACTTCCTAGCCATTGTAGGAGCTAGAAACTGCAGATTAACAACTATATGAGTTGTATTTGCTGGATTTGAATCTTCTTCTAGATCTCTGGTTAGAGATCTACCTCTTCTTCTGGAATGTAAGGGAGAAGGTCTTCTTTATAAAGTATCAGGTGGTGTAGATTGAACTCTCCTTACAAGGGATGTTCTTTGAGTTTACTTGCCTTTGTGACTTCTTCTTGAGGGGAACTCTGAAAAATTGGTGGGTTTTGAGCTTCTAGTCTCAATCTTTCTCATAAACCTTAAACAAGGTTGGCCTGAATTTTTGAGACCAGTGGAGTCGCTAGATATACTTGGTAAAATAACCTCTAAAGTTCTATATTATGTAACGTGCATATCATAGATGACATAACCTTCAATAATGAACTTCTTTTACTATCCCACCGGGCATGCTAGAAATTGTTATACACTAAGTTTGCACCCTTAGTTCAAGCTCTCTTGGTCTTGATAACTTAGTATAACATGAGAATCATCTCAAGGTTGTGGGACCTTTGCTAACTAAGATGAGACCTCTAGGTTCTAGGCTAGTTCATCTTGGATTATCACCTTAATTTTATCTTAACAAGAAAGTAAATATTTTGAGAGAAAGGGATAGAAGGAATGCATGAAATGGAAAATGACTGAAAGCAAACTATCCTACTAGGTGATGCACCAAAAATAGGATTTGGATCTCAGTATAAAGGAATGAGACCAATGAAGGAATTAGGTCTTGGAGGTCACAATTTACTGAATAGACTTGCATCAATGTTTCATAGGAGGCCTTGAACATAAGACACAACCCATGACGTACAAGTAGACATTCTTTTCTACAACTCAGTGTAGGATTGAGACAAGACTGCTAGGGGGTTGTAGTATACCAATAAAAACATCTAAATTAGATCAAATAGATTAACACACAAAATTGAAAAAAATGAGAGGGACCAGGAACCCTAAAATATCATTGGTAACATTCATAAACATCAATCCAATAAGAGATAAACAAAGACAAGGAAGCATAGGGACATGAAGAAGTGTCACAAAACAACTCTATAATGTTTTTATTTATCAATGGGAGAATCATAACTGTATAAGCCAGAGGGAAGAAAAAATGCCACAGATAACTCTCAAGAAAGGTAAAATTCTCTTTTACAATTGTCCAACTCCCCGCTCTAAGGTGCCCAAAAAAAACATTATATACATACTCAACTGCACGTAGGCAGGAGTCAAAAATCCAACCAGGGTTACAAAGATCTACAATAGAATAATCATTAACCCTAACTCAAAACAAGTCTGATCATAAATGCATATCTGCAACACTGTGTCTGATCAGATATCTTGTTTACGTGCCCATCTCTGTACTACATCAGCTGCAAACACAACAACCTAGATTCAACAACTTTCTTGTACAAAATTTCATGATGAATGCCACCAAAGTACTTCACAGGGACAAGAAATGACTCATGGCAGCTAGCTAGACCTCTTCATCATCTTCCCTTAACTGCACATGTCTTCGAGACAAATTCTTCGAGCTACCCACACCTATAAACATCTCTATAGAAGACAACCTGCGAAAAAGAATCGCACTGCTTTAAAAAAAAAAATTTGGTCGCATGATCGCATGCGGTTGGAAACCCGCATGCAATCATGCGACAAGTGGAAGATGCCACCCTACTAGACCTCAAACTTCTTGGAATTCAAATACTATAAAAACTTGAGCTCGAGATCCAACTGTAATTTTACCCCTGGTTTACCTCGGGTTCACTTTCCTTAGTTGCCAAGTTGCCTGAACCTTTCCTTAACCCTGGGTTTCATCGAGTGACAATGCTCTCACTAAAAGGGGGGAGCTCTACTATCATATCCATTATCATGCGAATCAAAGAAGACTTTATCAGCCACCGCCAAGTTAGAGGACAAAAGAATGACCTCCTTGAACACATCGGCAAAGGAAGGACCCACCTGTAAAAGAATCCCATTGGATAGTTGTCGCATGATCTCATGGGCTCAAAAGATTCCATGAGAACATGTGACCACCATAGATCTTCTCTACACTGGCACCCCATTTAATAAATCTAGATCCACCTGCAAATGTTCGTCACTAGCTGGCCAATGAAATGCGGGCACGTCACAGAGGGAGCCCACCACCGGAGGCTTGGCAGACCACTAACAGCTCGTTGCATGATCGCATGTAGTTAGAAAGCCACATGCGATCATGATACAAGCCCTTTTGATGTTAACTATCAACCATGAACTACTTGTCACATGGTCACATGCGGTCAAGAGATTGCATGTGATCATGCGACTGACCACAAGATGCTTTTCTGACTACTGACTGGGGCCTACCCTATACCTCAGGTCCACTATAGATCTTTGTTGATACCGCATCAATGGTTGTCATATGATCTCATGGGCTTACAAGATCCCATGAGATCATGCAATAGCCATCAAATCTTCATCGTGCAACCATGGCTTTGAGAAGTTGGGACCCACCCAGTCAAAGTAGCACACTTAGGGAATGTTGATGTCATAGGAAGAAGTATGAAACAAGAAATATCAAAATCAACCAAGGCTTTTTGTAGACCAAAAGGCAGAAAACATAGAGGGTTTTGAGACTTTGAACAATTTTCGGAACCCTGCAGCACCAGTATTTCCTGGAGACATTAAAACTTGAATATCTTCCTGGGTTTTACAAATCAGGTCATGTGATCAGAGCTAGGGCTTGAAAACATATCAGAGAACTTGGGGTTAAGGGCACAAATCATGAAACTTTTTGGATCAACTTCGCAAATGAAAACAATTTGCAGTAGGGACTTAGACATTTGTAGAGGCCAGAGGACATATCATATGGGCATGAAAATTTCAGGAGTGCCTGGCAAGACAAAAACAGAGACCTAGGAATGAGTCTGGCTAAATTGTATAAAATAGGCAATTTTAGGCAATAGTTACAACCAGTTACAGATTGTTGCAATGATATCCCCAAGACTTAATTTCATACCAGATATGGGCATTATGAGTTCATAGCTATACCTTTTGGACTCACTAATGCTCTAATAGTTTTCATGAGCCTTATGAATGGGTTATTTTGCACTTTCCTTGATAATTTTGTAGTTGTGTTCCTTGACAATATCCTGATTTATTCACGGGATGAAGAGGAGCACGAAGAGCACTTGAGACAAGTATTGTAGTGTTTTAGAGACAATCAATTGTATGGTAGTTTGTCCAAATGTGCTTTCTATAGGATAGAGATTCATTACCTTGGGCATGTTATTTTAGGAGATGGCATCTCAGTAGATCCATCTAAGGTTAGAGCCATCATGGATTGTGTTAGGGGTTTTTCTTGTATGAATCAAGTGTTTTAAATGATTACTTAAAATTAGGCTCCTTGAGACTAATTCAAATAAGAGAAATACCTAATTGCTACGGATTGGACATGATCCTCCTTCATTTTTGAGCTCCACATACTCAGGCAGGCATTACCTTCTAATGATTACTAATTTACACAGTATTATATAAGTGGACACTGATTTTCTATTAATCCTTCTAATGCATCAATCTATAAAACACTATGCATATGACCAGGATCAATTTGATGCAGAGCTTAACCAAGCAAAATATGATTGCAAATATAGAAAGGATTAGTGATTTAATGATTCTCATCCTTCTTCCTTTTAAGGAGGGGCAACCTAAATGATTCTCTCTTTAAGGAATCAAGAAATAATAATTGTGTGTTTAGGAACAATCCAATTTATTTTGTGCCATAAACATGAAATGAAAAATGTACTGGTAATGATTTGAAAGTTTCCATTTTCCACTAAAGATCTATGAAAGATTAAAACTATAAGAAACAAATACTAAACCATTGCCTTCTATGATGGGAAAAAGAAATTAAAATGCAAATCAACCAGATAATTTTAAAAGAAATACAATAGTATGCCTTACATACTAACTACAAATTCAAATAGATTGACTTACAAACTACTCTGTTAATCGAACACTATTATTATCGAAAATCCTTAAAAGTATGTTTACCCTTTGAAATGAATTATGAGAAGTTTAATTCTTTCCTTGAAAGAAAATCATAATCAATTAAAAAAGTTGCTTTGCAACAGGTATATTTTAAATACCTAACATATAAAATATACAAGAGTACAACATAAAAATAAAGAGAAAACAACAATATATGGAAGAAGTTGCAATGTATTTGTATTAAAACAAAATTTCTGATTACATTCAAAATTTGATTACTCAGAAGGTCAGACACAAAATTTAGCAGTCTACTTCAAAGCAATTCTATTTAAATTTTTCTATTATCTTTCTACTCCTTCAAAAATGAGTCTTCAACTCTATTTATACCTCATTTCAACCATCTTGGAATTCCCTCATGAATGGGAATGAAACAAGCTTCAAATGGTTGAAAACCATAACCCTAAAAGCATAAGAAACAAAGAAATAAAAGACAAAATACAAAGAGCCCTCAGGCGGTGGAAAGACAAAAATGTTTTTGGCTTGTTTTGCATCCTAGATTACTGATAACTGACACCTTCATCTATGAGTATTCATGATAGCTATTGTAGTTATAACAAGATATGGTGACCGCCATCCCGACTAACTTACACCATTCTTAAATGATAGCTTATCATCCCTGTATTCTGAACTCAGGTGTTAGGTGCTTCAGATGTCCTCCTCATTCATCATCCAAAATTTCTAAGTCAACTACAGTGGATTTAACCTTTTTGGGCTTTGTTAGCTCATCCCATATAGTCACATCTTCCTCTAACAACCAATTAAAGTCCAAGATAAGTTTTAGTTGTGCTTTTTGTCTCCCCCACCTAGCATCTATAATTGCTTTGACATCTGTTATAAACATAGTGAAATCTATCTCTGGCTTAATAGTTTCATCCAGGGTTTTATTGAAGCTTTCCAAATCAACATTATTCCCCTCACCTAAAAATGCCTCCTTTCTAGGAAATAAAAGATCAACATTTGATCTCCATTGATCAAGGCTCTTTATGGCTCCATCCTCATTCTTGATAGAAGGGATAAACTTGTTGGAATAGGAGTTGAGCATGGATGCCTTAGCCTCAATCAAATTTTCCTTACCCTTAAAATTGGTAATATGGCTTTAATTCTATCTCTCCTCACCAACCCTCACAACTATCTCTGGAATATCACTTCTTAAACATTGAGCAAATACCAATCTCCCAAAAAGTGGTGCTTTGACAGACCAAATTGCATGATACCCACTCAAAATTTGTACATAGGAATCCACTACTATCTTCAATTCTGGAAACCTACCATAAGCATTAAAAAAAAGATCAAATTTATCTTTAATTACATTTATTCTATGCTACAGAACATTTAACAGGGCCTGCAAGATAGCCTCATTCTTCTCCTCATTTATCTTTTTCAATTTTGTAGCCACCTCTTCTTCTATCATTGCCTGTGTTGTGGGTTTCTCTGGAGGTGTAGGGGGTTGTATAGGAGTATTGATTACCATAATTTCTAAGTCTACTAGAGATTTTTCTAAGGCTTTCTCCTTTATTATTCTGAGGTCTCTCTCCTTCAGCAATGCATAGTAATCCTCCAAAAGAGATCCATATCTCTCTGATAGCTATTTTGTTTTATCTTCATTTAATTTTGCAAAATGGATCAACACTTGAGAAATCTCAAGGTCCCCTATCTTGTGGATAGACCACACAATCTTATCTCCCTCCATTTTCTCCTTCACATTCAAAATTGAAGGCTTCTTATCTTTAGGGTACAAGCTCCACAAGGCTAATGCCTGATTTTTTGGGCTATACACAAATCCTTTGATGATGTCTCCCACCTGAGTTTATAAAGACAAAGAGATGTCTTCCTGCCTTTTAATTTGATCAATTATGAAGTCTGAATACAAATTCCACCCAAGCACAAGTAGCATGTTTCTCTTTTTCACCAATTGTTTGGCCTCATCTAGGGTTAAATTTTCAGCTTCAGGGTAATATTCTCTCAGCTGTTGTACTACCTCATTAGGGACTTGACCCTCCTCAGTAATTTGCACATTAGATGCAACCTATTGTTGCTTCTACCAGATTAAGAAACTCTTGAATTCATTAGATTTAATAAAATTATCATCCTTGAGGAAATCATCCTGCTCAATCATTCATTCATCTTGGCATAAAGCCAAGGGTAATTCAACCTCTGGTTGCACAACTTTTTGCTTCCTCTTTTCCTCTTTCACCTTCTTTCTAATCAGGTGATGATGCTCACCAATTCTAGGGAAGAGAGCCCATATTTTATCTATTTTATTTTGAGAGGGCTCACCAGTCAGCAACTTTTTCCTTTTCCAAGGTGGTCCACTTGTATCATGAGAGCTATGAAGCTCTGCTAAATCAATCTCTTTTTCTTCACCTTGGTGCCTCTCTACCATTATTGTTTCCAAGGGAGGAATGTTGTGCATAGACTAGCCACCATCACTATCTTCATCATAATCTGATTTTGAATGGACATCCTTCTTTTTATCAACATCCTCAAGTTGATCCTCAAAACCCCTCATTAGGGTGTGGTACTGAGAAATCATTTGTTCAAACCTCTGGAGATAAGGCAAGTCAGGGAAGAAACCACTAAATGGCAATCCCTTTTGTTTGATTCTCTTCTCCATAGCATATAGATCAACAATTTGATCCATTCTCTTTTCCACCTCCTCATCCTCTATGATGTTCCTGATTGCATCCTCCTTGGGGTATTCTTCATGTCTCTTATTGAAAGGAAAAGTAGGCATGTAATATTGCCTAGCAGTAACTATAATTCCTTTAGTATCTACATACTGGTAGGAAGTAGCATGCATTCCAAATTGTCCCCACCAATCATTGACTTTACTAAAGGCATTCTTGCCTATGGTGATATTATGCACTCTAAAGTGCCTTGGGGTAAAGGTACCCTTCCTGTGAGAGGCTAAATGCTCCTTCTTAGTGAGCATCAGCTTCTAAATGAATTCCAGATACACCACCCTTGGTGGAATAAAGTTAGGTAGCAAGTGAGGTAGTTGAGGGCAACCATATACTGAAATCAATGTGTATCCCTTTTCATAGTATATGTCACCCCAATTGTGACCCTTATTCCATTTATCAACAAATTGTTGAGGCCTTACTAATTGCAAAATTTTGGTAGGGAGCCTGGAAAAATTAATTCCCGAGCTGATGAGAATAGGCCTAACAATCCAATTTTCAAAAACACAAAAATCACTCCTTGTAGATGAAGGGCTCCAAGATCTTAACCAGAAATGAACAGGATTAGGTTTCCCTCTAAATGTCATTTGTGGCTCAAGATTGTCCATGTTCATAATACCATAATTGAAAAACAAAATGAGATTCATCCGCAAAGAGTAATGGAAGAACCTAGGGGTGGCACCAAACCCATCCACATGCTTCTTTAAGGCTACCAACCCCTCATGCATCATCTCTATTATGAAACCAATGTAATCATACCCCTTTATTGCATGGAGACTCTAAGAGTCCAATATCATCATCAAAAGATTTGAAGGGATTCTTTCCCCCCCATCAATTCCCAGTATGTTGCACAATCCATAACCAACATATTTTATATAAAACTTGAAATCCTTATAATAGTACGGGAAAATTGACCTGACAATTGGTGTAATGTAATTCTTGTTCTCTGGTGGCATATGACACTGAATTTCCTTTTTAATTACATAAGATTCTTTTACATATCTATCGGCCAAAGGCTATAAATTTATCTCAATTGCCATAGGGACTTGGATACCAAAAGCCCTAATAAATGAATTTCTTTCTAGGGTAACCAAAGGAGAACCATCACCCTTCCTAATCATTTTGGATAGAGGGTCATAACTATTAGATAGGATGATTAGGAGATCAACATCGAGAAAAACCTTAGGGACTATCAATTTTTCCAGCCCTATCATCCAAGGGTTTGAGACAGGGACTGGACTCTCAACATTTTTGTAAAAATATTTAAATAGACACATTCTTGAAAACTCTAGCATCTTAGCATCCCTATAGAAAGTAAATTCATCAGAAAAATAGTCATCACTAACCTTTTTGTTTTGTGATGATCCTAGCAACAAAGTGAGGAATTCATCTGAGAATCTATCCTTAGCCTTCTCTCTGGCACCCTTACTGGTGTTAGATTCACCTCCTATCTGTCGACTCATCTTGTCCACCAATTCAAACTCTCTGCAACCTTGGTCATCCTGAACCTTGCAAATGCTCAGAGAAATTTTGCTGCTCTAGCTCTCTAAATGCTTGGTAGATTAAAATGGGTAGAGAACAGCTAAATTTATTCAACTGAATTGAATGAAAAAATCCATTGGAGATCAAAGAGTAGAAACTAGGTCACTTCAACATTACTTGACATGCTTAGGACTTTAATTCACTAGTCGTAGCTGAGAAAATGATAGATATCCAAATTTGATTTTTTGGCTATCATGCAATAATACAATTCTAATAGTCGCTACAAAATCTGGTGCCTTTTCAAAAGTTATAGAGATTTAATGATTGTCAAACTTACTTGTGTAATATATTTTATATTTCATCTGGAGATCTAGCGACAACCTTGTCGCTAAATGATTTAGAATCTTTCGAAAGCATCTGGCAATCTGATGACAATGGTGCATTAGAAACTTTGTGCTGAGATTTGGTGACAAAAGGCCATCATGCGATCCAGCAACAAAGAGAAACCTCCAGGTTGCAGAACATGGTTGACTATTCAAACTTCTTGAGATATCTTGACCTAGACATTTGAAGATTTAGCAACTGAAGAGAGGAGTCCTTAATTTATCTTATCTAGAGATCTAGCGACTATAGCTTATCTCATAGTCATGGAAAATTTATTTATCTTTTAAAATCATTCAGTGAATACCTGACAAAGCTGACAAACCTAAGCCATGCTTGACTACCATGTGTCAACAAATCATTTTCTTGTTATAGCTCAGTCATACATGACAACCGCCAACTGTCTGACACATATCCTGACTCATCTTCATCTAGCGATCACATGACTATAAGAAATCTCCCAGTTACTAGATATGTCATGACTTAACCGTTGCATCGGGAGATTTTGAGACTAACCGTGTCACTGAATCGCTGAAGGTTATCTACTTAACTATTAGGATTACAAGACTTAGAGACCACATAGTCACAAGGTCCTTGGATGAGAAAGATAACCATCGGGCCCAAACACAATGTTCACATTTACTTAACCCATGCATATCTAGAGACTTGGTCAAAAAAATGTTCGCTGAGTCTCATACTCATTTTTTGAACTAGGGTTAAACCCTGAGAACATGCGTCTGAGGCAATCTCCAAGTCACAACAACTTTTCTTCACTCTAGGTTATATTTGGACATCAAATGCCTACCATTGATCTTTATATCCATAGATGATCCTCAATCAAACTCAGAATGTTAAAGGGCTTGACCGCCAAATCATGAGACTAAGCAACTGAAGAAAAATATAACTGTTTGCCAAGTTGCTGATTGTTAAGCTCAAAACCACCATCACACCTTGAGATCATGTGACCAAAACTTTAACCAGCACTGATATTTGGAGATCTAGTGACCAGTGGCATATCTCATCATTTCTCAATACCATATCAATCCATTTTCTTCTTCTAGGATCACCCAACTAAAGCAATTCAATCTAGAGACCTAGAGACTAAAGTTTATTCAACAAGTATTATTCATGTTAGTTGCTAGATCACACAATGAAAGTCTAGAGATCTAGCAACCAAATAAAAATGTAAGGTTGCTAAGGAATAGAGAATATTCCTTCCTACTAAAGAGATCGCGTGACAAAAAGGCTTGGGTAGTCACTGAAAAGAAGGGAATATTCTAAACCAATTCGGAGATCATGCGACTAACTGGGGAAAACAAAAGTGCACATGCTTTGTAGGAACGCTTAAGCTACTTGAAAAATGTAACAATGAAATAGGTGCTTACTAGGAAAATTTAGGGCTTCTTTTGATTTTTTCAGGGCAAAGAAATTTAAACCTAGGGTTAGAATTTGACAAGAAAGACCAGTGATAAAAACTCAAAATTTCAATTTAGGAAAACACTGAGACTAGAAATACTACCAATAGATTGGCCTACACCTACTTTAGTGGCTGAGGTCGGGAGTTTTATGGGATTGGTAGTCTACTATAGGCATTTTGTAGAGGGTTTTTCTAGAGTGGCACATCCCATCACTTCTCTTCAGCATAAGGGAAAGAATTTTTAGTGGACTGAGAAGTACGAGAGGGCCTTTTAGAAACTCAAGAAGGCACTTCCTAGCACTCCTATTCTAGCAGTGCCTAATCCTTCAATAGATTTTGTTGTATGCATAGATGCTTCCTTAGATGGTTTGGGAGCAGTTCTTATGCAGAATGGACAAGCCATTGCATATGAGTCTAGAAAACTTAAGACTCATGAACTCAATTACCCCACTCATGACCTTGAGTTAGCTATAGTGGTTCGTGCATTAGTGAGATGGTGGCATTTCCTTTTGGGTCATCGGTTTGAGCTCCATTCCGATCATCAAATCTTATCATATATCTTCACTCAGCTAAACTTGAATGCACGTCAGCATAGGTGTATGGAATCCCTATGTGAGTATGATTTTGATATCCACTACATCAAGAGGAAAGAGAATGTGGTTGCTGATACTTTGAGTAGGAGACACCACGGGGCCTACTCTATGACAGAAGGTATAGAGTTGAGAGATTAGATATTACATCACTTGCATGAGGATGTTTGGTATGCAGAGGTTAGTTAGATTATTCAGTCTTAGAGTAACCTTGAGGGTAAGTATTTAGGATATTCCCTAGATTTTGATGGACTTTTACGCCATAGAGGATGCATCTATGTCCCATCCTCTAGAGATTTGTGACATGATGTCTTGAGTGTCTGAGGGTTAAGGTAGAGCATGGTCACCCTGGTGGTTTTCTTCATCCTTAGGAGATAACAGAGTGGAAATAGGATGTTATTTCCATGGATTTCATCATTGGTCTCCCTATGTAATCTTGATGCCATGATGCCATCATGGTGGCAGTTGACAAGCTGACCAAAGTAGCTAACTTTTCACTCATTTGGACAACTTTTATAGCTCGAGTAGTGGCATAGGTTTTCTTGTGGGATATCATCATCCTTCATGGCATTCCTCATAAGATTATTTCTAATCAAGATTCTCTCTTCACATCATCTTTTTGGAGAGGATTACACACAACTTTGGGTACTAAGCTCAATTATAGCACTGCTTATCACCCAGAGACCGATGGTCAGACAGAGAGGGTAAATCATGTGTTTGAGGATATGCTCTACATGTATGTCATGGATCATCAGACTAGGTGGGAGGAGTACCTTTATTTGGTTGAGTTTTCCTACAATAATGGGCATCACACTTCTCTAGGTATGCCTCCCTATCAGGCATTATATGGCAGACCATGTAGAACACCATTGAGTTGGGACCACATTGACGATAGAGTAACTATAGGTCCTAGGTTAGTCTGACAGTTGGAGCAATAGGTGACTTTGATTAGACAACATCTGAAGGAGGTACAGGATATGCATAAGTATATTGATGCCAAGAGGGAAGATTTTAGTTATCAAGTTGGAGATAGAGTTTTTCTAAGAGTGTGACCTCATAAGAGTCCAATCTAATTTGGAAACGGATCTAAGCTTGCACCCATATTTATTGATCCTTTTGAGATACTTGAGTGGATAGGTCATGTCACCTATTGTCTAGCTTTGCTACCAAGCCTGTCACACATCCATGATGTTTTTCATGAGTCACTGTTGAGGAAGTATATTTTTTATGAGACTAATATCATAGATTGGGATACCTTGAAGGTGGAGTCAGATGGTCAATTGGCTTGGAGCCCATCGACATTTTGGCACACTAGATGCTAGCACTTCGAGGCTAAGAGCTGGACCAGGTTAGGGTCCATTGGAATTGCCATGATAAGGTTACGACATCATTGGAGGACACAACATAGATGAGAGGACAATATCCCTATCTTTTTTATGAACTCTAGGAGGAAGTTAATGCCTAGGGGGGAGGATGTGAGGCCTCACCCCTAGCCTGTCATCACCATTCAATTCCTACATTCGAGATAGAATTATTTGATGATTATATTTTGACACTCTATGGATTTATTGGTACTTTATATTATGGTATAATCACCCTTAGAGGTTAGATGCACATTCAGTTATGTTATTTTGATGAGAACTATGATACCTATTTGGAACCTTGATGTGAGATTAAGTGGATTTTATGAATGATTATGATGTCATGATGATATTTAATTACAATTGAAGTATATATGCAATGTTTATGTTATAAGCTTGATTTAGTGATGAATTATGTATTTCATAATGAGTTGTATGTATTTATAGATGAATGATTATGCCATGTGAATTATGATATCTCAGATGAATTATATTGATCATTAATGTTATGAATTTACATGTAATTATTTCCTTGGACTATTGATGTTGGACTTTAGTGTGCAAGGAATTAGACCATCGTAAATTAGGGAACAAAAGCATAGACTTATGTGAAAATCAGTTCAAGCCAAGGCTGCTTCTAGTGAGAGGAAAAAACCTCATTGTATCATATTTTATTTGTGAAAGTATTGTGCATTAATGTATTTAATTTATAATTTAAATTGTTAATGTGATTTATGTTGAGTATGCCCAAGTGGATATGCCACATGGTTTGTGATGTGTCATTTTTATTTGTGTCACTTGACACTTATGTGTGTACTTGTGGACATCACAAGTCCACTTGGGGATTGGATGCCCATCAATGCAGGATAGTACCCTTGAGGATCCCCATGATAATCCCTTGGTTAGGCAGCTTAAGGTGGAGTCATTTCATGAATTTCGAATTTGAACTTTACATGAGTTTTTGGGGGGCTTAAAAGGTGCCTAGGGGTCGGTTGAGGCCATTTTTAGTAAGGCCACTTGATATACCTACGGGTAAGGGGCATTTTTAACCATGGGAAAACCCATAGTTGACCAAAAGACCCCTCTAAAAGTTGGAATTTCAAAATGGTGAAAAATCCACTTTTGAAGCAAGGTCTTGGTTAGAGTTCCATCCAATTAAGATGCTGGTCTTTGGTCCACCTTTTTGGCCAACCTTTTTAGGAATCCATATTTGGAAACCATGTAAGAAAATTGGGAATACCATCCAATGAGAGTGAGATCCTATCCCTAGGAGATTGTGTGGAGGCCTTTATAAAGGGGACTCTTCTTTGGAAAGAGTTTGACACCCACTCTCTAGATTTGGAGACTTTGCTAATTTGGAGAAAGAAGACTTAGGAAAAGAGGAGGATCTTCATCAACTTTCTTCCATAAGGTTGGATCTAGGTTGGTGGCATTCTTCATTCTACTTGTGATGTTTTCATGTGGAAGAGTTCTGAAGAACATTTTCATTCTTGCAAGGAGAAACTAGTTATTATGTTATTATGTGCTTATTATTTGTGAATGTTGTTATTGTGTGTGAGTAGTTGTTTATGTGAATTCTTGAGCTTGTTGTAGTGCATGTTTTCTTTGTATTGTATAACTGAAGCTATGAGCTCTTGCATATTTCTTTTTGTGTTGTATTATTTTGTTAAGGGAGTTTTTCTCAAGGCCACACTCACCCTTGGGAGGAAAGAGTAGCCTTGGGGGTGAAGGAAATTTTGGGACAACCATGGGTGTAGAGTCTCTCTTAGGTATGTAGAAGGTAGAAACATTGATGTATGGGCTCCATGTAGACATTTATGTTTTGTATTTTGGGGGTCATAAGGGATTGTATGTCTTGGAGCCTTGGGGTTCATAAGGAGTTGTGTTGGGTTGGGATTTTATGGAAAAATGTGTGTTGAGAAATCCAAGAGAAGGCTTGTCTTTTATTTCTATGAAATATGTTTTCTCCCCTTGGGTTTTAGTTCCACCTTCACCTTGATTTGTGAGTCATTTGGAGACTCTTAGTCTTAGCCTTGGATGGGAGTTTAAATGTGATTATTATCTTATTGCGATTGTATTTTTCTTGATTGTGAAACCTTGTCTATGTGATAGTTCTCCAAGCTTGGGGGTGGCTTCTTAGAAGCCTCGGTCAGGAGGGGAGCACTCCATGGCCTACATTTATTTTGTTGTGGGATTGGAAGCCATTGAAGACTTCATGTTTGAGGTTGTATTCCTGAAGGAAGTTGAAGATATATTCTAAAGTTGATATGGATCTTATCTTTTTCATGATTATTATTATTGTAAGGAAATCTTAATGATGCCACGAGCTCAATATATTTATGTAATGGAGATATAATCTCCAAGTCTAGTGCTTGTATCATAGTGTTGAAGTATTCATAGTCATGAGAAATGTATTGTTTTTTTCTGGAAAGTTTCATGATCTCTTGAAAATATGTATGATGCTCAAAGTTGATGCTTATGTATTATGTTATTAATGTGATAACATTTCAAAGCATGAAAATTTTAATAATGTATTTTTTCTCTCTTGAGTTTCTCTTTCGAATAGTCATTGTAAAAATGATATTGTTATTATAAGATGGAGTCAATGATAGAAATAGAGATATTGTAACTTGATCCTTGTATTGTAAAGTTCCATGTTCAAATTTCATAATAGAAATTTAATACAAGTTGAATGTTTTTTTGTTCATATTAAGTTGCTATGAAACTTTCTAGTTCCATTTCAATAGCATGTTTATGCTTGAAAAAAAAAGAAAAGTTTTCATATCATGTTGGAGTGAATGAAAGATGTGATTTTCAATAGTTTAGTGTTCCTTTGAATAACAATTTTATGTTGAAATTCATAGTTTGGTCCTAAAGTTAGTAGAATAAATTCATCCTAAATTATGTGAGTGGAAAGAGTAAACAAATCAACAAAAAGAAGGAAACAAACTAGTGAAAACACAATAGAAAAGTGAAAATGGAGACCTACAGGTCTCTAGAATTTGTAAGGGAAAAAAATTCATTCTCCCATACACTTTTCCATTACATAGTCAATATAAATTATTATCTACTTACCACTTGGCAAATTAAAATATCTTAAATAAGTAAGCTATTAGGAAGGAAACCTATTTTCTTAGGTTCACGATCAACTTTATATATATATAT
>BSBK01014450.1:0-42317 GCA_027943335.1 Chamaecyparis obtusa
CAAGGATACACAATAAAAAGATCTAGTATGACATCAGGTACCTCATTTTAAAAAAATGAAGCGTAGATGTATGTGGGAGATGGTTACACCAATCGAGACTTTCAGGACAAGGCAAGCAATAAAATAAATGTAGCAACCATATTAGAACTATAATGAATATTTAAATTATATAACTAAATAAAATGAGATATACAATATAAGTATAAATTAAACTTTATGTAATTATTGTTTTGTATGTCATGTTATTTAAATATATAGATAGATAGATAGATAGATAGATAGATAGATAATTTATATATTATAATGTAATAATTATTAAATTAAATACAAAGATTAAACATAATATATTATGTATATATTATAATTATGAGGTTGGGTGGGGGAGGTTGGGAGGGAGAGAAATGTAGAGATGAGAGAGGATAAATAGAGAGAGGGGTTGAGGAAGGAGAAAACTAGAGAGAGGGGAGAGAACAAATAGAGAGATATAGAAAGAGGGAGCGCTCATAGGGAGGGAGAGGGATAGAGATACATTTGTGTGTGTGTGTGTGTGTGTGTGTGTGTGTGAGAGAGAGAGAGAGGAGAGAGAGAGAGAGAGAGAGAGAGAGAGAGAGAGAGAGAGAGAGGATTAAGTGTGTGTATAATTATAATTTGAAGCTATCAATTCTCAATTGAGGCCTTAGTTGAAAAAATGTCTTTTATTTAACAACCTATAATTTGACCTCATGAACTTCATTAATGTATGAAACAAATGAACCACAATTTTTACACCTCTTCGGCGTACCCATTGCACACATAGGTGTGATAGCTAGTAAATAGAAAAGATATAGTTGATATTCAAAAATATAGAATTAAAAACTTTTGGATTAAATTATGTGTGCTATAAAACCTAGATGTCTAGATTTTGACTAATATACAACTTTTGTTCTTTTATAATGGGATCTCTATGTCCTGGTCTTCCAGATGAAATTGGATTTATATGCCTGGTAAAGGTAGACTTGAATTCTCCTCAACCTCAAGTGTGTATGCAAAAGATGGAACATGTTATTGAAGAATCGACACTTTTACACAAAAAGAAAAAGAATGACGATTTCAAAAGCAACGAATTTGTATGCTTGAATATGTAGACAACATTTACAATAGGGTAGGTTTTTTATTAATTGAGTATGATCATAGCCAAGAAAAACTGAACATTGTGGGAACTTTTTGTAATGGCTCTGCTACTTGTAATAGCTCTGCCTATAACGGTCATCTGCCTATGAAGACCAATCATTACTTTGGTCTGCAACCGATAGTTGTGAACCATTTCAATTCCTCTCACTACGATGCTTAATATAATTTTTATGAGCTGCAACAATGTATTGAATTCATTGAAAATAATAGAAGAGAGATATGCTATGCTTGAAGAGTGGATGTAATCCAGAATAGCTGGATGAACCACTATAATTTTGTGTGTCTCTGTTTCTGTGTGTTTTGATCTTTTACTTTTTCTTATTATGTTTTAATTTATTTTGTCTACAATTTAATTTCAACAATTGGTATTGGAGTTGGTTAAGCTCATTTGATTTTTTGGAAATCAGTGAGGATTTGTAGGCGCCATGGATGAGGTAGATAAATGGAAGATTGAAAATTTTCAGGGCAGAACTTTGGGCTATGGAAAGTGCAGATAGAGTCTTTTCCTATCAAGCAGGATATGCAACTTGCATTACTTGGAAAAACCAAGGGTAAAGGATCTTTATCAGAAGAAGACTGGCCGAAGATCGATTAGAAAGAAAGGAAACAATTTTCTTATCTCTATCAAGCAATGTGCTCTTCAATGTTTCGACAGAGCCAACAACGAAAGAGTTGTGGAATAAGTTATATTCATTATGTGAGATAGCTTCAACATCAAACAAAGTATTTATCATGAAAAAGTTTTACAATTAAAAATGAAAGAAGCAAGAGTGATATCGAATCATCTGAACGAATTCAATACATTAGTTACTCAGCTGACTTTAGTTGGTATCCAATTAGATGATGAAATAAAGGAGATCTTATTATTATGCTCACTTCTGAACAATTGGGAAGGTGTAGTAATGGTTGTGAGCACTTTGGTTGAAGCCAAGAGAAAGTTTAAAGTTGATGAAGTCACAGCCACACTACTTTGTAAAGACATGCGAAGGAAGCATCAAGAACCCTCTTCCGATGATGCTCTAACATCTATGATCACAAACAATAGGAGTAGAAGTCATGAGAGAGGAAGAAACAATAATAATAATAATGGAAGAGGTAGATCGAATCATCACTCGAAATCAAGAGGAAGAAATAGCACTTGCCTGGTTTTGTGGAAAATCTAGGCACACAAAGAAGCAATGTTGGAACTACAAAAAGGCACAAAATAAAGTCATCAATGATGGTGGTAATGCTGCAACTAATGGAGCTTTGGTACTTGCAACTGACAACACAGATTCAAACTCATGGGTTCTTGATTCCGGTGCCTATTTTCATGCTATTCCATGTCGAAGTACTTTTATGAAATTACCACGAAGGTATGTTTGGTAAAGTTTTTCTTGGGATAATAAGGAGTGTGATATAGTTGACAAAGATGATATTTTTATTATCGCTAAAAAAATGGAAGTAAGTGGCTTCTAAACGATGTTAGGCATGTTCCTACACTTAAGTGTAATATGATTTTAGTCAGTCAGTTATATACACAAGGTTGTAATGTTAGTTTTGATCTCGCTTCTTGGAAAGTGTCCAATGGTCAATTAATTTTAGCTAAAGGGAAGAAAACTAGAAGCTTATACACATTAGAGTGCAATGGTGAAGTGGGAGCAGCGATGGCAATTGCAGATAGCAATGCTAAACTTTGGCATAAGAGGCTCAGTCACATTAGCAAAATGGATCTTGAAGTCATGCTTCGAAGAGACCAACTTCTGGGTCTTAAATTGGTTGATTTGGAATTGTGTGAGCATTGCCTTTAAGGCAAGAAAACATGCACCAGCTTTGTAAGGATGGGTCATGAGAAGAAATCATCTCCATTAGATCTCATCCATTCTGATGTTTTAGGTCCTATGGAGGTAACTTCTATCGATGGTGCTCACTATTTTGTCACATTTCTTGCTGATTGCACTCACAAAGTTTGGGTTTATATGTTGCATAAGAAATCAAATTTTTTTTCAAAATTTAAAAGCTTTAACAATATGGTGGAAAATCGGATTGGAAGAAAAATAAAATGTTTACTAATGGACAATGGTGGTGAGTATTGCTCTTTGGAGTTTGACATTTTTTTGTGTAGATCATGGTATTCGAAGGATTAAAAAAATTCCTTATACACCTCAAGAAAATGGTGTAGCTGAGAGATTGAATCGAACTATTTTTTAGAGAGCTCGATGTATGTTGCCTAATGCTAGTTTGGGGAAGGAATTTTGGGAAGAGGCGCGTAATAAAGTGGTTTATTTGATAAACTGAGCTCCTTCGTCATGTCTGGATTTTGATATTCCAGAAGAGAGGTGGGTTGGTAAGAGAATCTCATTTTCTCTCTTGTGTGTTTTTGGATGCAATGCATATGCTCACATTAATAAGGAGCAGAGAACAAAGTTGGATTTCAAATCCAAAAGATGCATACCTTTAGGGTACAGTGAGGATCAGATTGTTTTTTGGTTGTGGGATCCTATCACTCACAAAGTGATTCACAGTCGGGATGTCGTATTTAATTAGAAATGATGCAGGAGCATCCTGGGTGTAAGAGAAATCTTGCATCACCCAAAAATATTTCTATTTTTGTATTCAATAAGGACTATCTTGTGCAAAGCTGCTATTTATGGAAACTTGCTATTTTTAGTAGGTTGGTCATATGATCTCAGAATGTTATGATTTTACATGTGGAGGTTCATCTCAGTCATATCAGCTTGCCAGTAAAGTTTCATGGCTAGATCAGGTCTAGTTTTGAAGATATTGAAGATTTTTGATATTGGCAGCAGGGTACAGAAACTTTGAACTCAATTTTGAAGGCTTTAGAGGCCTTAGATGAGGTCAAAAGTTTGGGTGACAGGCGCTTGCACAAGCCAAGCTTGTAGAATGCTTTGTGGCCTTTCCAAAATGGGGTTATAATAGTCCATCGGGTCAACTAGTGATGACTTATGGTCTCCGGAAGTCAGGTCACCTGAAATGGGGGAAAATAATTTTCTTTCAAAATTTTTGTTCGGGTTTCAAAAGTTATTTTGAGCTGACTTTGATGTAATAAATTGAAAAATAAAATAATTCTAGGTTTGGCCGGCCCTAAGGGCTAAATTTCTAGAACCTTCTCGGGCGGTGGAAAATGCCTATATAAAGAAGGCCCGTAGTGTTATCTAGCGCAGTTCTGGGTAGAGATCTAGGTATTGATTCAAGGCTTTGTCCTATAGAATATTGTACGAGAATGCCCACGTGGCTTTACATATTATAAATCTGAAAGTTTTTAATTCCACATTTGTGGAGATAATAAGAAGCCAATTTTATGTTCTTGCATATTGTTGTTGTTTCTCTGTTTCTGTTATGTGTTTGTGGTATTAAGGGGAGCACCCTTCATCAAGTGGTATCAGAGCAGGAGTTCCTGAGTGTGTAAATAGATCACTGACTGTGAGGTAGTTTGCACTATGACCATGGTTAGGGTTTCAGTGCACATCGCGAAAATGCCTCCGTGAAGGGAACGTGGTGGAAGAGCTAGTGTTGTAACACCTGAGGTTAGAGTGCTCCAAAGACAAGTGCGAGCATTGCAAGAGGAGATTCATAGAGGAATGAATCTTAATGTCAGAGATGAAAGTGAGGATGAAGCCGAAGAAGAAGATCAAGAAGGAGAAGTTGAAGTTGTGAACCAAGAGGAAGAAAGACTTTTTCGAACCATTTCCAAGATCAGAAAAAGACCTAAGATTGAAGTTCTTGCATTTTTAGGAAATCTTAACCCAGAGGAGTTGATCGACTGGATCAATGAATGTGAAGAATATTTTGAGTATGAAGATATTGAGGATCCTGATAGGGTCAAATTCATGAAGGCCAGACTGAAAGGTCATGCAAAGATCTGGTGGAAAGAGATTCAATTGGAATGAAATAGAAGAGGGAAAGATAAAATCACAAGATAGGATCGAATGGTGGATAAATTGAAGCGGCAGTTCATTTCTATTGATTATGAGCTTGACCTATTGAAGAAGATGCAAAGTTTGAAGTAGGCAGGATGATCTGTTCAAGAGTATATGGAGGAGTTCTATCGAATCCTCATCAGAATAGGCCATGCAGAAGATGACAAGGGAAAGTTGCCTGTTATCTTAATGGGTTAAGGCCGAGCGTTCAGGAGGAGCTAAATCTGGTTCAAATGAATAGTATTGAAGAGGCATACCAGTTTTCCCTAAAAGTAGAGGAAAAGTTGAACAAGAAGTTCAAGAGCAGACAAAATGGAAGGGGTCATGGTGGACAATCTGGTGGATGGTCATATGGAGGCTGAAATGAAGATCCAAAAAAGAAGGATGAGGCCAGTAGCAGTCAAAATCAGAGAGGAAACAATTCCAATCATTTCCAAGATCAGAACAATAGAGATCAAAGAGGAAGAGGAAGAGACAAGGTTCAGGAAGAGGAGGCTTTCGTGGAACATTTTTTCACTGTGGAGAAGAAGGTCATAGGGCATTTGAATGTCCTCAATGCCAAGAAAGGATGGATAGGATGAATGAAGGCCAGGCCAGAGTGGCACATGTAGATGAAGATGCCAGATCCTCAAATTTTGAAGATGCTGAAAGAGGAGAAATGTTGATCAACAAAAGAGTCCTGCTGAGTGGTGAGAATGAACCTGAACAAAGGAGGAGCCTATTTCGCACTAGATGCAAGTGTGAGGGTAAATGTTGTGATGTGATTATTGATAGTGGAAGCACTAACAATTTGGTGTGAAAAGAGATGGTGACAAAGTTGAAGCTCAAGAGATAGAAACACCCACATCCATATCAGATTGCCTGGGTGCAGGATGGCCACAAGGTCATGGTCAGTGAACAGTGCCTAGTAAAGTTCAAGATTGGCAGGTACCATGATGAGGTACTATGTGATATCATACCTATGGATGCATGTCACATGTTGTTGGGTAGGCCGTGGCAGTTTGATAGATGTGTTGTACACGATGGTCATGCAAATACCTATTCCCTGACAAAGGATGGAGTGTGACATAAGCTAAAGCCATTGAAGGAGACTAAAAAGAAGGTATGTGATAATGCAAGAATAACTTTTATTGATGGAAGGAAATTCTTAGATGCTATGAGGCATGAGCATCTATGTTTTGCTTTAATTGCAAAAGATGGTAAAGAGGAAGTAGAGGATGTACCTATAGAGGTTGCAGATTTCTTGAATGAGTTTCAGGATATTGTATCTGATAATGTACCTGATGGATTACCATCGGTAAGGAAGATCAGTCATCAGATGGATTTGATTCTAGGAGCCAGTTTTCCAAACAAGGCAGCACATAGAATGACACCAGCAGAAAGTGAAGAGTTGAATAGACAAGTACATGATTTGTTACAGAAGGGATTGATTCGGGAGAGCCTGAGTCCATGTACTGTACCAGCAATCTTGGCACCAAAGAAGAATGGATAATGGAGGATGTGTATAGACTCCAGGGCAATAAACAAGATCACAATCAAGTATAGGTTTCCATTGCCACGAATGGATGATATTATGGATTGTTTGAGTGGAGTTATTTATTTCTCAAAGATAGATCTGAAGAGTGGATATCACTAGATTCAGATCAGATGAGGAGGTGAATGGAAGATTGTCTTCAAGAAAAAGGAAGGATTGTATGAGTGGTTAGTCATGCCTTTTGGGCTAACCAATGCACCGAGCACTTTCATGCGGCTCATGAACAAGGTTTTGAAAGAATTTCTGGGTAAGTTTGTCATTGTTTATCTAGATGATATTTTGATCTTTAGCAAGACATTGGAGGAACATATGATGCATATTCGTATGGTGTTTGAGAAGCTGAGAGATGAGAAATTGTTGATTAATTTGAAGAAGTGCAGTTTTGTGAAGAAGGAATTAGTGTATTTGGGATTTGTAGTTTCAGCAGAAGGTCTGAAAATGGATCCAGAGAAAGTACGGGCTATCCTTGAATGGCCTACTCCAAGGAGTGCTACTGAGGTAAGATCTTTTCATGGTTTGGCTAGCTTTTATAGAAAGTTTATCAAAAATTTTAGCAGTATTTATGGACCCTTGACTGAAATAATGAGAGGGGATAGAAAAGAGTTCAAGTGGACTAATGGGGTATATAAGAGTTTTAAACTATTGAAACAGAAAGTTATAGAACAACCTATTTTAGCACTTCCAAATTTAAATAAGGTGTTTCAAGTAGATTGTGATGCTAGTGGTACTGCAATAGGAGCTATTATGAGTCAAGAAGGTAAACCTATTACCTATTTCAGTGAGAAGTTGAATGATGCCAAGAGGAAATATTCTGTTTATGATGAAGAATTTTATGCTATAGTTCATGCATTGAAGAAGTGGAGACACTATTTGCTTCCTAAGGAGTTTATTTTGTATACTGATCATCAAGCTTTGCAATATTTGAATAGTCAAGGAAAGTTGAATCAAAGGCATTGGAAATGGGTTGAGTTTTTGCAAAGTTATACATTTGTTTTGAAACATAGAAGTGGAAAGTCTAACAAGGTTACAGATGCTCTTAGCAGAAGGAAACTATTGCTGATAGAGATGCAGATTGAGGTGGTTGGGTTCAAGGAACTCAAGAATTTGTATCTAGAGAATCCTAATTTTGGTGAAGCTTAGAAAGCTTGTAAAGAACTTGTTACTCTAGATAGGACGAAGTGGCTAGATTTCATCATTCAGGATGATATGCTATTCAGAGGGAGTCAGTTGTGCATTCCAAGAAGTTCTATGAGGGCGAATCTCATCAAGGAGAAGCATAGCAGAGGATTGGCTGGACATTTTGGTCATGATAAAAGTCTTTCTTTGGTTAGTGAGAATTATTATTGTCCACAGTTGCAGCAAGATGTCAAAAATTTTGTACAAAGTTGTAGAGTATGTCAGATGGTGAAAGGAGTGAAGTAGAATACAGGGTTGTATCAACCATTACCTATACTAGAGAAGCCTTGGGAGGATATCAGTATGGACTTTGTTCTTGGTTTACCAAGGACACAGTAGGGACATGATTCAATTTTTGTGGTAGTTGACAAATTTTCAAAGATGGCACATTTTATTCCCTGCAAGAAAACTAGTGATGCTGTTCATGTAGCGAAATTATTTTTCTGAGAAGTGGTGAGACTACATGGTTTTCCAAAGAGTATAGTTTCAGATAGGGACACTAAGTTCGTTGGATATTTTTGGCATACATTGTGGAAGAAGTTGAAGATAGATTTGAAATTCAGTTCATCACATCATCCATAGACTGACGGATAGACAGAGGTGGTGAATATGAGTTTCAGAAATTTGCTAAGATGTTTAGTTTGAGATAAGCCAACAAGATGGGATTTGATTTTACCATAGGTAGAATTTGCATATAATAATTATGTCAACAGGAGCATTGGTAAATCACCATTCCAGATTGTATATGGGAGTAGTCCAAGAAATGCATCTGAGTTGAGAAAGATAGATAAAGAAGAAATAAGTAGTGTTGAAGCTAAGGATTTTGTAGAACACTTGAAGAACATCCATGAGGAGGTGAGGAAGCATATTACCAAGATGAATGCGCATTATAAGGCTAAGGTAGATGTGAAAAGGAGGCATAAGGAATTTTAGGTTGGAGATGAAGTCATGGTTCATTTGTGGAAGGAGTGATTTCCATTTGGTACATATAACAAATTGAAAATGAAGAAGTTTGGGCCATGTAAAATATTGAAGAAGCATGGTTCAGGAAATGCATATGAAGTAGAATTGCCTACTGAGCTGAATATTTCACCAATGTTTAACATTTTAGATTTGACAAAGTATCATGAGGGTGGTGTTGAAGATGAGATCACAATATCACAGTGGAGTATTCTAGCAACTAGTTCAGATACCAAAGAGATTGAGGATATATTGGATAGTCATGTTGGTAGAAGCACAAGGAACAAGACATATGAAGAATATCTGGTCAAGTAGAAAGGACACCCTATTGAAGATTCATCATGGCTGACAAAGGAGGAGGTTAACCATCTTGGTTTTCCTCTACACACCTGAGACGTGATGGGGTTACTTCTCAAATTACCCTAGGTGTCTGATGCATGAGCATCCTAGGTGTAAGAGCAATCTTGCATCACCCAAAAATATTTCTACTTTTGTATTCAATAAGGGCTATCTTATGCAGAGTTGCTATTTATGGAAACTTGCTATTTTTAGTAAGTTGGTCATATGATCTCAAAATGTTTTGATTTTACATGTGGAGCTTCATCTCAGTCATATCAACCTGCCAGTAAAGTTTCATGGCTAGATCAGTTCTAGTTTTGAAGATATTGAAGATTTTTTATATTGGCAGCAGGGTATAGAAACTTTGAACTCAATTTTGAAGGCTTTAGAGGCCTCGGATGAGGTCAAAAGTTTGAGTGATAGGTGCTTGCACGAGTCAAGCCTGTAGAGTGCTTGGTGGCCTTTCTAAAATGGGGTTATAATAGTCCATCGGGTCAACTAGTGATGACTTATGGTCTCTGGAAGTCAGATCACCTAAAATGGCAGAAAATAATTTTCCTTCAAAATTTATGTTTGGGTTTCAAAAGTTATTTTGAGTTGACTTTGATGTAATAAATTGAAAAATAAAATAATTCTAAGTTTGGTTAGCCCTAAGGGATAAATTTCTAGAACCTTCTTGGGTGGTGGAAAATGCCTATATAAAGAAGGCCCGTAGTGTTGTCTAGGGAAGTTCTAGGTAGAGATTTGGGTATTGATTCGAGGCTTTTTCCTACAGAATATTGTAAGGGAATGCCCATGTGGCTTTACATATTGTAATTCTGAAAGTTTGTAATTCCACATTTGTGGAGATAATAAGAAGCCAATTTTTTGTTCTTGCATATTGTTGTTGTTTCTCTATTTCTGTTATGTGTTTGTGGTATTAAAGGGAGCACCCTTCATCAAGAAATCATTCTTAGGTTTGCAAAATCATCACTCTTCTTCTGATGATTTCATTAGGTATGATATGTCTGATAATGGAAATAATAGCCATAACATACCCTAGGTCACATTCCACCAGTCTACATTTATCCCCTCCAACACTACCCAACATACTTCTTCCATAAATTCTCTCCCCTACCCAATAAAACAGCCTCCACTTATGTCTCCAACACCAATAGTGGTTCACACACAACCATTGTTCAAAGAAAACCCCACCTCCACATTGTCCAATCCTTACCCTCATGGTGAGAGAATAGAGAAGGAGGCTCTGTCTTCCACGTCTCTCCAAATGTAGGAGTTCTTCCCCATGTAGTCTTCCCCATTCCCTACTTTGCCTCACGAGGACACCACACTCCAATGCATGGACCAAACTATAAATGCGTAGTATATGGTGTTGCCTTCCCCGAGCAAGGAGCATACACCAAGCATGAATCAGTCTCTAAATGCACAAAGTATGGTGCTATCATCACTCCTTCCTAACTTGCGTGAGGATACTCCTCTCATCTGCAATTGATGCAAGATCATCCTAGGATTCTTGGAAATCTTGTATCAACCAAAAATATGTTTGTCTTTGAAGGTAGATTGCGGGTTTTGATCTTGGTTTGGTGGAGTACTTGCTAGGTTTGGGAGACTGGTTGCTTGATTTCAGTGTTTACTGGGATGCTTGACCTCTGAAGAATGCTTAGTAATTGAAGGCATCGATTTCCTAGTGCTCAGTGATACTTATGTTGCTCGGTCATGCTTGGTGTGGTTTGTTGACTAGTGCTCGATTATTTCCTCTGTTGCTTGGTCTTCTTGCTTACTGACTAGATTTGTTTGAATGAATTGGCTTTGCCGATAGGTGCATTTAATTTGGATCACGCTCCTTGAGTTATGGATTGACATTTGGACATGTGTGGACCAAGACGTAGCATGTTCCATTCTTCTATGTAGATCTAATGACCGTTTGGGGCCATCTTGGAGAGTTTATTTATTTTATAAGGTTATTTGAGATTTGACTGATGTTTTGGCATTTAATATTTGTATATCCTGTTGAGCTGACTCATGGCTAGGATTTAGTATTTGTGTAGATACTTGGGTAGTTGTTTAGGGGAGGAAAAAGTTTGGAGAGTTAGTAGCTACGAGCTTAGGAACAAGAAGATTGCTTGGAAGTTTGAGTACAAGTTTAGACCTTTCTTAGGTTCCTACCAGTGTATTGTGTGTTGCAGACCAGGGCTAGCTGAATGCTGATATTTTGGAAAAGATTTGGATCTTGTGAGATTTTGTAGACTTTTACTTTATTTTTATTTGGTTGTAATCAAGAAGGCCTTATAGCATGGCACATTGCATGTAATCGGTGATCTGATGAATAAAGACTTCTATTTTATACCAGATCTATTGTTATTGTTGTGTATTTCTACTATGTATTGGTTTTACTACAAGTTTGGTTAGTCCTTCATTGGATTCCCCAACCTTGACTACATCAAGTGGTATCAGAGTGAGTTGATCTTCTAGAGAAAAGTTTGTTCCTATTTGAGCAAAGTCTATTCTTGTTGGAGCCGAGTGGAGTTTGTGTGTTTGTATCTAGATCTTGATTTGAAGATGCCTCCGAGGAGAAATCATGAGATCTCAGAGGAAGAGGCTGCTAGAGAATTCAGTCTTGATGATTTTAGGGCTTTGTAGAAACAAGTGCAAGATCTACAAGAGGACTTGAAAAAGAAAAAGAAGCCTACTTTGAAAGAGGATAGTGATGATGAATCTAAGGAAGAAGGTCATTTTTAAGAAGCTATATAAGAAGCTAGAGATCCTAAGGAGAATCAAATTCTGAAAGCTATGTCTAAAATTGGAAAGAGACCTAAGATTGAAGTTTCTTCATTTGCTGGAACCCTTAGGCCTAAAGAATTGGTTGATTGGATCAATGAGATTGATGAATACTTTGAGTATGAAGAAATAAAATATCCTGATAGAGTTAGATTTGCAAAGACTAAGTCGAAGGGTCATGCAAATATTTGGTGGAGAGAAGTTCAGTTGGAAAGAGGTAGAAGAGTAAAAGAAAAGATCACTAAGTGGAACTAAATGGTTTACAAGTTCAAGAAGAAATTCATTTTGGTGGATTATGAATTGAAAATGTTTAAGAAGATGCAAGCTTTGAAGTAGACTAAAAAATCAGTACATGAGTATACTGAGGATTTTTACAGAATCCTAATTAGGACTGGTCATTCTGAAGCTGATAAAGAGAAGGTTGCTAGGTATGTCTATGGTTTGAGACCTAGTATTCAAGAATAATTACTTATTGCTCAGATGACAACCATACGAGATGATTATCAGATGGCATTGAAGATTGAAGAGAAGTTGAATAAGAATATTGAAGGTAGACACAATAGTAGGAATCGAGGTGGTAAAACTAGTGAAGTAGTTGTTGAAGGTAATGTGATAGAGAATCCTAAGCCTGATGTCGGATCTAGCAATGGTCAAGTTATTAAGAATGCTGGACAAAGAGGAAGGTGGAAGAACGAGTTCATTGGTACTTATTATAACTGTGGTGAAGCTGGTCATAGAAGTTGGCAGTGTCCTAAGAAAAGAGTTGGATTAGTTGCTGAAGAAGACATTGAGAATGTTCCAAAGAAAGGTGAATGTCTTGTCACCATAAGATTAGCTGCATGTGTCTCTAAACTGGTACAAAGAAGAAATTTGTTCAGAACCAGATGTAAGTGCAAAAATAAGGTATGCAATGTCATAGTTGATGGTGGCAGTTCTAAGAACTTTGTTTTAGAAGAAATGGTTAGTAAATTGAATTTCGAAAGGAGGAAGCATCCTAATCCTTATCAAATTATTTGGATACCAGATGTTTCTAAGATTAATGTTGAAGAGCAATGCTTGGTTGATTTACAGATTACATCTTACCAAGATGAGATATTGTGTGATGTGTTACCTATGGATGCTTGTCATCTATTGCTTGGTAGACCTTGGCAATTTGAGAGAAATGTGTTGTTTGATGGTCATGGTAACACTTATGTGGTTAGGCATGAAGGAGCTCAGCATAAGCTGATACCTTTACAAGAGGCTGGGACTAAGGGATGTGGAGTCATTAGGTGTTGTCCATGTGATGATGACAAGCCTCAAGAGTGAAAGGTTGAGGAACCTATTTCTACAAAGTCTAGTTTGAGGGTATGTGCAAGATCATGAGGGGCCAAACTATGCCCTTAAGTGGCAATGAAAAATCAACAAATCAGGGTTAGTCAACTTGATGTGAAAATTTCAACTAGCTATGAACCTAATATCAAAAAGTTATAAGAATAGAATCTATAGAAAATTGAATGTAGTTTCTAAACTACTAGGCCTTTTTTGAGAAAAAGTTAGTATGATTGGTGAAAAGTATAGATTTCAATGCAGTAGTACAAAAATTTCAGGAAAAAAATAAGAAGTAGGTGTATGTCTGACCACCTTAATCATATTCAAATGATAATATTTTATTATAAGATTTTATATAGAAGTAGTAGACTCATGCCTGGATGTGACGCATATTTTTTTCTAATTTTATTCAAAAAAAAAAATTAATTATGAATTTTCTGCTACAACATTTTTAGAATTAAAAAAATCTCGTGTCTGACCACCTTAACTCATTCAAAACTTTACAAAATTAAAAAAAATAAAAAATTTCGTATAGTAGACGAAGCATAGAATGTAACACATTTTTTGGATTTCAAAAATGTTATACCATTTGAAAGTTATAGTCATTTTTTAATCAGTATATAAATCAACACTTTAGAGGTAGCTCAATTAGAAAATAACTAATAATTACTTACCGAATTCAAAATTTGACAACAATTATATCGATAGAAAGCTGATAATCTCCTTAAGATACCCTTTTCATTTTATCAAATTCGGGTGAAAAAAAAGTCGTCAGCTACATTGTCAAAGTCTGGAACTTAGAGAAACAGGTGAAAACCACGTATTTAAGACATTCCAATAGTTGACCATGTAGGTTTGGTGCACAAGGCAATACCGTGCCTAATTGGGTACTCGATATTTTTGGGTACCTGAATATGACAACAGAATTTTGAATTTTAACTTTTCCTCCACTTTCTCCCTCCCATTTCTCCATCCTTCATAAACTATATATTAGTTATATATTAGACATATATTAGATATATTAAATATTATATAATATCAATTATATATTAAATGTTATATAACATATATTTTAAATTAAATATTATTTAATATATATTAATATTAAAAAGTATATATTAGATTATATATTATATATATTAAATATTATATAATATACATGTTAAATTAAAAATTATTTAATTTTATATTAATATCAAAAACTATATATTAGATTATATATTATATATAATATTATATAATATACATTTTACATTTTAAATATTATTTAATATGATTCTGAGCATGAGCATGAGTCCCTATAGGGGCATAGTTGTGCCTTTTATAGGCATCGAAAACCCTAGCTACACAAAAATGGAGGCTTTGAAGAATAGTTCATAGAAGGCAGATTATAGAAGCAGAGGGCAAGAGAATCACTCTATTTCCACTGCCTGTGGTTGTGAAATGGTAGCTTTCCCTGCTTTTTCAACTGGAACGCTAAATTGCAAAGGTTCTCGAAATAGATTTTGGTCACTGGACAATTGTACCATGCCTGTTGATAATCTGATAGCTCAATAGAGTCATTGGGAGGTTAAACAAGAACAACCAGATGGATCTTTGAACCGGCGAAAGATTATGGAGAGCGGGGAAGGGTTTGGTAAAATGAGCAGTTGTACTAGAAATTATGCAGGTGCCATAGAACTGACTGCAGTAATAAATTTAAAGAAGAGATCAGTGGCAATGTGACATTATGAGGAAAGCCTTTTCGTTTCGATGGCACTACCCCGATATTATGAAGAATGTCTTGTCCCTTCAATGCTGATGCCACCTCTATCTCAGACTTTTTCCATTGCTTCACATCTGTACTCTGAGATATGGTAGGGCCTTTGAGCATTTTCACAGCATAGTCCATCATAAATTCTCTATAAATCATCATGCATTATAGTATTCTACATGTTTCTGAACAACTTACTCAAAGAATTTAATTTTTACCGTAATTTTGGATCCATGGATTGTCATTTTGTGCTCGAAGAGAAGCTATGGATTGCAAGAATTTCATAAATTTGGTTTATCTCATTTTCTTTCTCTGTCATTTCTGAGTAATACGATTTTGTTTTTGTCCGTCTTAAATGATTTCGCCTGAAGTTAATAAATTTTTTTACATGATTTTGTCTTAAGTTTTAATGAAATTTCTTCCATGGATGCTAATGAAATCTCTTCCATGAATGCTGATAAGATGTTTAAATTTAGAGTTAATAAATTCTATAGCTTGAATGTTCTTTGCTGTAGGAGATTATTTTCATGGTTTTTGATTCATGCAATTCCTTAATAGTTTCATTCTTAATAGAATTCATAACTAGATTTTCCATAGATAATTTTCTTCTTGATCGTTGCAATATTTTCTCCTCAACTAAACATTTTGTAATCAGTCGACATACAATCACATTTTTCTCTTGGCCAATTATGTGGGCTCGTGATTGAGCCTATAGATCCACAAAAGGGTCAAAATTTGGATCTGGTGGAAGAGTAGTATTAGCAAGAAGTCATTCACTAACATCTCATCTGGGTCATGGGGAATCCCCAGGGGTCCTGGTACACCTTATCATGCGTTAGGACCTCTAGGAAGTCCCCATGACCCCTTTTTGACACATTGAAATAATCAAGTGTGTCTTACGGGGTCTTAGGACCTCTTAAGACACACATGAGAGTTCCAATGTGTCAAAAGGGGTCATGGGAACTCCCTAGGGGTCCTAGTACACCTTATCACACGTTATGACCCCTAGGGAGTCCCCATGACCCCTTTTAACAAATTGCAATGCTCAAGTGTGTCTTAACAGGTTGTAGGACCCCTTAAGACACACTTCAGCATTTCAATTTTTCAAAAGGGCTCACGGGGACTCCCTATGGGTCCTAGTATGCCTTATCATGCATTAGGACTCCTAGGGAGTCCCCATGACTACTTTTGAACCTTAGGGAGTCCCCCTGACCCATTTTGACACATTAGAATGCTCAAGTGTGTCTTAACGTACCCCTTAAGACATGCTTGATCATTCCAATGTGTCAAAAGGGGTCACGGGGAATCACTAGGGGTCCTAACATGTGACAAGGCATACTAGGACCCCTAGGGAGTCCTCGTGACCCCTTTTGACACATTGGAACAATCATGTGTGTCTTAAGGGGTCTTAGAACACCATAAGACACATATGAGCATTCCAATGTGTCAAAAGGGGTCTTAGGACCCCTTAAGACACACATGAGCATTCTAATGTGTCAAAACGGGTCATAGGGACTCCCTAGGAGTCCTAGTATGCCTTATCACATGTTAAGACCCATAGGGAGTCCCCATGAACCCTTTTGACACATTGGAACACTCAAGTGTGTCATAAGGGGTCTTAAGACCCCTTAAAACACACTTGAGTGTTCCAATGTGTCAAAAGGGGTCTAGGGGACTCCCTAGGGGTCCTAGTAGGCCTTATCACAGGTTAGGACCCCTAGGGAGTCCCCATGACCCCTTTTGACACATTGGAACACACAAGTGTGTCTTAAGGGGTCCCTTTTGACACATTAGAATGCTCAAGTGTGTCTTAAGGGGTCCTAAGACCCCTTAAGACACACTTGAGTGTTCTAATGTGTCAAAAGGGGTCACAAGGACTCCCTAGGGATCCTAACACATGATAAGGCATACTAGCACCCCTAGGGAGTCCCCTAGACCCCTTTTAACACATTGGAAGCCTCAAGTCTATCTTAAGGGGTCTTAGGACACCTTAAGACACACTTGAGCATTCCAATGTGTCAAAAGGGGTCATGGGGACTCCCTAGGGGTCCTAAAGCATGATAAGGCATACTAGGACCCTTAGGGAGTCCCCTAGACCCCTTTTGACACATTGGAATGCTCAAGTGTGTCTTAAGGGGTCTTAGGACCCCTTACAACACACTTGAGCCTTCCAATGTGTCAACAGGGGTCATGGGGACTCCCTAAGGGGTTCTAACATGTGATAACACATACTAGGACCCTTAGGGACTACCCGTGACCCCTTTTGAAAGATTGGAATGCTTAAGTGTGTCTTAAGGGGTCCTACAGGGTCCTAAAACCCCTTAAGACACACTTGAGCATTCCAATGTGTCAAAAGGGGTCACAGGGACTCCCTAGGGGTCCTAACGCTTAATAAGGTGTACTACGACCCCTAAGGAGTCCTCATGACCCCTTTTGACACATTGGAACACTCAAGTGTGTCTTAAGGGATACAAAGACCCCTTAAGACACACTTAAGCATTCCAATGTCACAAAAGGGGTCACAGGGACTCCGTAGGGGTCCTAGTACGCCTTATCACATGTTAGGACCCCTAGGGAGTCCCCGTGACCCCTTTTGACACATTGGAATGCTCAAGTGTGTCTTAAGGGGTCCTAAGACCCCTTAAGACACACTTGAGCATTCCAATGTGTCAAAAGGGGTCACGGGGACTCCCTAGGGGTCCTAACACGTGATAAGGTGTAAGACCCCTTAAGACACACTTGAGCTTTCCAATGTGTCAAAAGGGGTAACGGGGACTCCCTAGGGGTCTTAACACATGATAAGGCATACTAGGACCCCTAGGGAGTCCTCATGACCCTTTTTGAAACATTGGAATGCTCAAGTGTGTCTTAAGGGGTCCTAAGACTGCTTAAGACACACTTGAGCATTCCAATGTCTCAAAAGGGGTCACAAGGACTCCCTAGGGGTCCTAACATATGATAAGGTGTACTAGGACTCCTAGGGGTTCCCCGTGATCCCTTTTAACACATTGGAACACTCAAGTGTGTCTTAAGGGGTCCTAAGACTCCTTAAGACACACTTGAGCATTCTGATGTGTCAAAAGGACCCCTAAAGACACACTTGAGCATTCCAATGTGTCAAAAGGGGTCACGGGGACTCCCTAGGGGTCCTAACACATGATAAGGTGTACTAGGACCCCTACTGTGTCCCCATGACCCCTTTTGACACATTGGAATGATAAGGTCTATCTTAAGGGGTCTTAAGATTCCTTGAGACACACTTGAGTGTTCCAATGTGTGAAAAGGGGTCACGAGGACTCCCTAGGTATCCTAACACATGATAAGGCATACTAGGACCCCTAGAGCATCCCTATGTCCCCTTTTGACACATTGGAATACTCAAGTGTGTCTTAAAGGTTCCTAAGACCCCATAAGACACACTTGAGCATTCCAATGTGTCAAAAGGGGTCACGAGGACTCCCTAGGGGTTGTAATATGTTGTAAGGCATACTAGGACCCCTAGGGAGTCCCCATGACCCCTTTTGACATAGTGGAATGCTCAAGTGTGTCTTAAGGGGTCCTACGGGGTCCTAAGACAACTTAAGACACACTTGAGCATTCTAATGTGTCAAAAGTGGTCACGAGGACACCCTTTGGGTCCTAATGCGTGATAAGGTGTACTAGGACCCCTAGGGAGTCCTTGTGACCCCTATTGATGCATTGGAACACTCAAGTGTTTCTTAAGGGGTCCTAAGACCCCTTAAGACACACTTTAGCATTCCAATGTGTCAAAAGGGGTCACATGCATTCCGTAGCAGTCCTAGTACACCTTATCACATGTTAGTATGCATTATCACACGTTAGGACTCCTAGAGAGTCCTTGTGACCATTTTTGACAGATTGGAACACTCAAGTGTGTCTTAAGGGGTCCTAAGAACCCTTAAGACACACTTGAGTGTTCCAACCTGTAAAAAGGGGTCATGGGGACTCCCTAGGGGTCCTAACATGTGATACAACATACTAGGACACATAGGGAATCCCCCTGACCCATTTTAACACACTGGAATGCTAAAGTGTGTCTTAAGGGGTCCTACAGGGTCCTAAGACCCCTTAAGATAGACTTGAGCATTCCAATGTGTCAAAAGTGGTCACGGGGACTCCCTAGGTGTCCTAACGCGTGATACGGTGTACTAGGACACCTAGGGAGTCCCCATGACCCCTTTTGACATGTTGGAATGCTCAAGTGTGTCTTAAGGGGTCTTAAGACCTGTTAAGACACACTTGAGCATTCCAATCTATCAATAGGGGTCACGGGGACTCCCTAGGGGTACTAACATGTGATAAGGCATACCAGGACCCTTAGGGAGTCCACGTGACTCCTTTTGACACATTGGAATGCTCAAGTGTGTCTTAAGGGGTCCTAAGATCCCTTGAGATACACTTGAGCATTCCAATGTGTCAAAAGGGGTCACGAGGACTCCCCAATGGTCCTAACATGTGACAAGGTGTACTAGGACCCTTAGTGAGTCCCTGTGACCCCTTTTGACACATTGGAATGCTCAAGTGTGTCTTCAGGGGGCCTAAGACCCCTTAAGACACACTTGAGCATTCCAATATGTCAAAAGGGGTTACGGGGACTCCCTAGGGACGCCTTAATACACACTTGAGTGTTTGAATGTGTCAAAATGGGTTACAGAGGCTCCCTAGGGGTCCCAACATGTGATAAGGCATACTAGGATCCCTAGGGAGTCCTTGTGACCCCATTTGAAACATTGGAATGCTCAAGTGTGTCTTAAGGGGTGCTACGAGGTCCTAAGACCCCTTAAGACACACTTTAGCATTCTGATGTGTCAAAAGGGGCCACAACGACTCCCTAGGGGTCTAAACATCTAATAACATGTACTAGGACCCCTAGGGAGTCCCCGTGACCCCTTTTGACACATTTGAATGCTCAAGTGTGTCTGAAGGGGTCCTAGGACCCCTTAAAACACACCTGAGCATTCCAATGTGTAAAAAGGGGTCACATTGACTCCCTAGTGGTCCTAATGCATGATAAGGCCTAATCTGACCCTTAGGGAGTCCCTGTGACTACTTTTGACACATTGGAATGCTCAAGTGTGTCTTTAGGGGTCCTAAGACCCCTTAGGACACACTTAAGCATTCCAATGTGTCAAAAGGGATCACATTGACTCCCTAGGGGTCGTAACATGTAATAAGGTGTACTAGGACCCCTAGGGAGTCCTTGTTAACCCTTTTGATACATTGGAATGCTTGAGTGTGTTTTAAGAGGTCCTAAGTTCCCTTTAGACACGCTTGAGCATTCCAATGTGTTAGAATGGGTCACAGGGACTCCCTAGGGGTCCTAATGCATGATAAGGCATATTAGGACCCGTAGGGAGTCCCTGTGACCCCTTTTGACACATTGGAACACAAAAGTGTGTCTTAAGTGGTCCTAAGACCCCTTAAGACACACTTGAGCATTCCAATCTCTCAAAAGGGGTCACGGGGACTCCCTAGGGGTCCTAATGCATGCTAAGGCATACTAGGACCCCTAGGGAGTCCCCGTGACCCATTTTGACACAATGGAATGCTCAAGTGTGTTTTAAGGTGTCCTACATGGTCTGAAGACCCCTTAAGACACACTTGAGTAGTCCAATGTGTCAAAAGGGGGTGACAAGGACTCCCTAGGGGTCCTAACATGTGATAAGGTGTACTAGGACCCCTAGGGAGTCCCTATGACCCATTTTGATAGATTGGAACACTCAACTATGTCTTTATGGGTCCTAATACCCCTTAAGACACACTTAAGCATTCCAATGTCTCAAAAGGGCTCATGGGGACTCCCAGGGGTCCTAACACATGATAAGGCATACTAGGACCCCTAGGGAGTTGTCGTGACCCCTTTTGACACATTGGAATGCTCAAGTTTGTCTTAAGGGGTCTTAAGACCCCTTAAGACAAACTTGAGCATTCCAATGTGTCAAAAGGGGTCACGGGGACTCCCTAGGGGTCCTAACACATGATAAGGCGTAGTAGGAATCCTAGGGTGTCCCTGTGACCCCTTTTAACACATTGGAATTCTCAAGTGTGTCTTAAGGGGTCCTAAGATCCCATGAGACACACTTGAGTGTTCCAATGTGTCAAAAGGGGTCACAAGGACTCCCTAGGCATCCTAACGCGTGATGAGGCATACTAGGACCCCTAGAGAGTCCCTGTGACCCTTTTTGACACATTGGAATACTCAAGTGTGTCTTAAGGGGTCCTCAGACCCCATAAGACACACTTGAGTGTTCCAATGTGTCAAAATGGGTCACGGGGATTCCCTAGGGTTCCTAATGCGTGATAAGGCATACTAGGACCCCTAGGGAGTCCCCATGACCCCTTTTGACAAATTAGAATGCTTAATTATGTCTTAAGGGGTCGTAAGGGGTCCTAAGACAACTTAAGACACACTTGAGCATTCCAATGCATCAAAAGGGGTCACGAGGACTCCCTCTAGTTCCTAACACATGATAGGGTGTTCTAGGACCCCTAGGGAGTCCCCGTGACCCCTTTTTGATGCATTGGAACACTCAAGTGTATCTTAAGGGGTCCTAAGACCCCTTAAGACACACTTTAGCATTCCAATGTCTCAAAAGGAGTCACATGGACTCCCTAGCAATCCTAGTACACCTTATCATGTGTTAGTATGCATTATCATGTGTTGGGACACCTAGGGAGTCCCCATGACTCCTTTTGATAGATTGGAACACTTGAGTGTGTCTAAAGGGGTCCTAGTACACCTTAAGACACACTTGGGTGTTCCAACCTTTAAAAAGGGCTCATGAGGACTCCCTATAGGTCCTAACACGTGATATGGGGTAATAGGACCCCTAGGGAGCCCCCTGACCCCTTTTGACACATTGGAAGGCTCAAGTGTGTCTTATGGGGTCCTACAGGGTCTTAAGACCCCTTAAGACACACTTGAGAATTTAAATGTGTCAAAAGTGCTCACGGGGACTCCCTAGGGGTCCTAACGTGTGATAAGGCATACTAGGACACCTAGGGAGTCCCTGTGACCCCTTTTGACACATTAGAATGCACAAGTGTGTCTTAAGGGGTTGTAAGACCCCTTAAGATACACTTGTGCATTCCAATGTGTCAAAAGGGGTCACGGGGACTCCCTAGGGGTACTAACATGTGATAAGGCATACTAGGACCCCTAGGGAGTCCCTGTGACCCCTTTTGACACATTGAAATGCTCAAGTGTGTCTTAAGGGGTCCTCAGATCCCTTGAGACACACTTGAGCCTTCCAATGTGTCAAGAGGTGTCGCGGGGACTCCCCAGCAGTCCTAACGCATGATAAGGTGTACTAGGACCACTAGTGATTCCCCGTGATGCCTTTTGACACATTAGAATGCTCAAGTGTATCTTAAGGGGTCCTAAGACCCCTTAAGACACACTTGAGCATTCCAATATGTTAAAAGTGTTCACGAGGACTCCTTAGGGACCCCTTAATACACTTCAGCATTCGAATGTGTCAAAATGGGTCACGGGGACTCCCTAGGGGTCATAACATGTGATAAGGAGTACTAGGACCCCTAGGGAGTCCCTGTGAATCCTTTTGAAATGTTGGAATGCTCAAGTGTGTCTTAAGGGGTCCTACGAGGTCCTAAGACCCCTTAAGACACACTTGAGCATTCTAATTTGTCAAAATGGGCCACAGGTACTCTCTAGCAGTCTAAATGCATGATAAGGTGTACTAGGGCCCCTAGGGAGTCCCTGTGACCCCTTTTGACACATTGGAATGCTCAGGTGTGTCTTAAGGGGTCCTAGGACACCTTAATACACACCTGAGTGTTCCAATGTTTCAAAAGCAGTCACGGGGACTCCCTAGTGGTCCTAATGCATGATAAGGCATACTATGACCCTTGCGGGGTCCCCATGACTATTTTTGACACATTGGAATTCTCAAGTGTGTCTTAAGGGGTCCTAAGACCCCTTAAGACACACTTGAGCATTCCAATGTGTCAAAAGTGATCATGGGGACTCCCTAGGGGTCATAATGTGTAATAAGGTGTACTATGACCCTTTGGGAGTCCCTGTGAACCCTTTTGACATATTGGTATGCTCAAGTGTGTCTTAAAGGGTCCTAAGATCCCTTGAGACACACTTGAGCATTCTAATGTGTGAAAAGGGATCATAGGGACTCCCTAGGTGTCCTAATGCATGATAAGGAGTAATTAGGACCTGTAGGGAGTCCCCGTGACCCATTTTGACACATCAAAATGCTCAAGTGTGTCTTAAGTGGTGCTAAGACCCCTTAAGACACACTTGAGCATTCCAATCTCTCAAAAGGGGTCACGGGGACTCACTAGGGGTCCTAATGCATGATAAGGCATACTAGGACCCCTAGGGAGTCCCCATGACCCCTTATGAAACACTTGAGTATTCCAAGGTGTCAAAAGATGTCACGAGGACTCCCTAGGGGTCCTAATGTGTGATAAGGTCTACTAGGACCCCTAGGGAGTCATCATGATCCATTTCGATAGATTGGAACACTCAAGTGTGTCTTTAGGGGTCCTAACGCCTCTTAAGACACACTTAAGCATTCCAATGTCTCAAAAGGGGTCACGGGGATTCCCAGGGGTCCTAACATGTGATAAGGTGTACTAGGACCCCTAGGGAGTCCCTGTGATCCCTTTTGACACATTGGAATGCTCAAGTGTGTCTTAAGGGGTCCTAAGTTCCCTTAAAACACACATGAGTGTTCCAATGTATCAAAAGGTGTCACGGGGACTCCCTAGGGGTCCTAACATGTGATAAGGCATACTAGGACCCCTAGGGAGTCCCTGTGACCCCTTTTGACACATTGGAATGCTCAAGTGTGTCCTAAGAAGTCCTAAGCTCCATTGAGACACACTTGAGCATTCCAATGTGTCAAAAGGGGTCTCGGGGACTCCCTACAGGTTCTAACACGTGATAAGGCATACTAGGACCCCTATGGAATCCGCATGACCCCTTTTGAGACATTGGAATACTAAGGTATGTTTGAAGGGGTCCTAGGAACCCTTGAGACACACTTTAGCATTCCAATGTGTCAAAAGGGGTCACTGGGACTCCCTAGTGGTCCTAACGTGTGATAAAGCATACTAGGACACCTAGGGAGTCCCCGCGACCCCTTTTGACAAATTGGAACACTCAAGTGTGTCTTAGGACCCCTTAAGACAAATGTGAGTGTTCCAAAGTGTCAAAAGGGGTCACGGGGACTCCCTAGGGGTCCTAATACACCTTATCATGTGCTAGGACCCCTAGGGAGTCCCCATGACCCCTTTTGACATGTTGGAATGCTGGGGTGTGTCTTAAGGGGTCCTAAGTTCCCTTGAGACACACTTGAGTGTTCCAATGTGTCAAAAGAGGTCACGGGGACTCCCTAGGGGTCCTAATGTGTGATAAGGCGTACTAGGATACCTAGGGAGTCCCCGTGACCCCTTTTGACACATTGGAACACTCAAGTGTGTCTTGAGGTGTCCTAAGACCCCTTAAGACACACTTGAGCATTCCAATCTATCAAAAGGGGTCATGGGGACTCCCTAGGGGTCCTAATGAGTGATAAGGCTTACTTGGACCCCTAGGGAGTCCCCGTGACCCCTTTTGACATGTTGGAATGCTGAAGTGTGTCTTAAGGTGTCCTACGGGGTCCTAAGACCCCTTAAGACACACTTGTGTTTTCCAATGTGTCAAAAGGGGTCACAGGGACTCCCTAGGGGTCCTAACGCATGATAAGGCATACTAGGAACCCTAGGGAGTCCTCGTGACCCCTTTTGTGACATTGGAATGCTCAAGTGTGTCTTAAGGGGTCCCAAGACCCCTTAAGACACACTTTTGCATTCTAATGTGTCAAAAGGGGTCACAGGGACTCCGTAGGGGTCCTAACACGTGATAAGGTGTACTACGACCCCTAGGGAGTCCCCGTGACCCCTTTTGACACATTGGAATGCTCAAGTGTGTCTTAAGGGGTCTTACAGGGTCCTAAGACCCCTTAAGACACACTTGAGTGTTTCAATGTGTCAAAAGGGGTCACAAGGACTCCCTAGGGGTCCTAGTACGCCTTATCATGTGTTAGAACCCCTAGGGAGTCCCTGTGACCCCTTCTGACACATTGGAATGCTCAAGTATGTCTAAAGGGGTTGTAAGACCCCTAATGACACACTTAAGCATTCCAATGTGTCAAAAGGGGTCATGGGGACTCCCTAGGGGTCCTAGTATGCTTTATCATGCATTAGGACCCCTAGGGAGTCCTCATGACACCTAGGAAGTCTCTCTCACCACCTCCAATGAACTATTCTTCAAAGCCTCCATTTCTACATTGCTAGGAGTTACGACACCTGTAAAAGGCACATTTAATTCAAAGATTTAGTTGACCACCTTTAAAGACCTAAAAGAAATGAGAAAAAAATTTAGGCCAACAATACATACCCCATTTCTGTATGTAGTACTGTAAGCTTCAACAATCTAGTCAGCTTCCTTTGCTAAGGCAGAAAGAACTTCATTAATGTATGCTCTAGGAGGAAGATTATAATTTCCATATTTCTGCAAGAGATTCTCCAAAAATTTTAATATTATATATAATATATTAGTACATTAGTATATATATATATATATATATATATATATATATATATATATATATATATATATATATATATATTATATACATGTTAGTATATATAATACATTAGTATATTTTAATACATTAGTACATATAATATATTAGTATATTATAATACATTATTATATATATAATATACATTATATATATCATATGCGTCTTTTATTTATATCTATTATATACATCAATATATGTAAAAGTAAAAAAAATCTCATTTGCTCCCACCCTTTTTTCATCAGCCTGAGAATATCGGGTACTCGATATGAAATCAAATACCTGATTTTTGCTAGGTAATATTTGACCAAAATATTCCCTGTCCCCACAGACCAGACAATCTTGGGATTTGATACTTTTTTCATGCATTGTGAAAAAAAAAAAGTGATTTGGGGCCCATTGTTTGATTTTTGTCGACTTGTGGTCTCACCATGGGAAGCAGCAGTCGTCGAAAGGCTAAATGCAAGAGGAAGTTGACAGATGATGAAATTCAAGCATATAGGGAAAAAGATAAGGAAAATCACCGAAGGAGAGAAGGTATGTTAAACATTAATCAAGATGACCCCGTAAATGTAGTTGTAAGTGAAGAGGATGTTCAATTTGAAAATGCATAGATGGAGATTGAAAATGTAGACTTTGGGAATGAAAATGTTGCACAAGAACCACATGAATGTTATACATCTCCAAATTATATGTGAAATGAAGTTCCTTGTAATAAAGATAATCAATCTTCAAATTCAGGGCTTTCAAGAACACCTAAATGGTTAATTGAAATTGAGGAGAACATTATGAATAATTGGGAAGGAAAGAGGTCACATAGAACTGTTAGGTTGTGGGCTTCAAGACTTTATGATCAATTTTTTTGAAACAAGACATTGGTTGAGCAATGTCTAATTTTTGTGCAGTTTTTAAAGATACAAAACATGAGACCTATGCTTGTGAAATTGAAGATTTGTGTGAACAAGAAAATGGAGAGAAATGCCATTGTTGTGAAGAATCTTTTCAATGCTCTCAATAGCATTGGGAAGACTAGTAGAGAAAAAGACAAGAGAGTTGCTCGAAGGGTTATTACAACCTCCTTAGTAAGTCATCTGTTGAGAAAGGCTTGTTTGATGGGACAAACTTGTGTTGACTTCAATATAGACCATAAAAATTTGGGTAGAGCACTTGCAAGAAGAGAAAGACTTGATGATCCACTTCAAATTGATACATGGGCTTATGGTGGGAGACTTCCACATTTTGATAAGAAGCTAACAGATGTTGTCAAGGATGAAATTCAACAATTTTGGGATGCTAACTCAAGAGTGTCACCAAATGTGAAGGATGTCTTGAAGTTGTGAGTTGGCGATGGAGACCGCACTCCACATCCTAAACATTATGTGGCAGTAAGTGAAACAATGTTGTATAAAAAATTTTGTGAGACACATCCAACATTGAAAATATCACAAAGGTCTTTTGAATCCGTGAAACCATTTTATTGTGTACCCCTTAAGATTCAAAATACATGTTGTTGCAAATATCATGTTGAGTTTTCAATGCATCATGAATTATTATGGTCCATTCATTCTACTTTGCATACTAATGAAATGCTAGAGGATTTTGGTGCAAGTGGTCTTCCCAAATCATCAAGAGACTTGCCAGATCAATTTTTATGTCATAGAGATGATGGTTGTTTTATTTTATAAAAAAGATTGCTTAAATGCCAAGTGCTCAAAATGTGGTGGCTTGTCCAAGTTTAGAACATGTTTTCATGAGGGTTTGGAAAACAATTTTGGAAAGACACTCATCCAAAAAAAGGTATATGAAATAGTGAAATATACATTGAAGAGTGGAGGTGAAGGCTCTAGATGTGAGTTAGTTGCAAAAGAATACAATGTTGCTGATTTTATCTTAGATTTCAAGACAAATCTTTTTTACAAGTATGCAAGGCATAGTCATAGGTCTCAATGGTTGGATCAAAAATTCAGGACATGTAAGGACACTTTCCCCATTGGAACTATTATATCCATTGAAGACTTTGTGGAGAACTATACATTGCAGCCCCAAAATGAGACTCAAGCTCAATATTACAATTCCATTCAGGTTGCTCTTTTTGTACACATCACATATAGACATTCCCCTGAAAGAAAAAAAGATGAGTGAAAGATAATCAGAGAGTACCATATTTATATGAGCGATGACAGGTCTCACTCTCATGAGTTTGTTCAACATTATTTCTAGAACTATTTTGACTTCTTGTAGGAAAATGGTATTGCTATGGATAGGCATCTCATTTGGTCGGATAATTGCACCGGTCAATTTAAGATTGCCAGAATGTTTTATCGGTTGTGTAGAATGCATGCGGAGAGAGGTGTACCTCATATTTGGATTTTTTTTGAGTCAGGGCATGGGAAAGGAGAGCATGACGGAGTAGGTGCGTGTGTGAAGAGAGCTCTAGTTAAGGAGAACTTGAGGATTTCAGGTGTTGTACTTCTTGATGCTTGTTCTATTGTTGATTGGTGTACTTTAGCATTATCATAGGGGGGGACTCTTGATTCTATAGTGCGTAGATTCTTTTGGTTGGTTGAGGAGGGAACTATAGGAGATAGATTGGATTGTCCAATAGTGAAAGACTCTTCAAAAATGCATTCATTCCAAAGCTCCAATAGTAGTACATGGACCATTTGGACATGAGAGTTGGCTTGTTTTTGCCCCATGTGTTTCCAGTGTGATTGGGATCATTGTGAGTCAAGTGAGTGGGTGGATACATGGGTTCCACAATATCTGACTCCTTTATCTTTGACACTCTTTATGAGAAATGATGACATGGACACTTCAGTTGACTATGACCATCTTTCAGATCTTCTGAAGCTAGGATATGTTTTTGCATTGGTTTCACTGTAGGGGAATGATGAGAGATCAGATTATTGGTTAGCACATTGTGTACAAGGTAAGCATAAGCTTGTACAACCGATGAAAGATGGTGATGGGTTCACATATCCTACTAGTTCAGTTGTTGTTGTAGGAACATGGCTGCGAACATACATGATTAGAAAGAATGGAGTTCCTACATTTGAAGACTATGAGAAGCACAAAACTATTCTCATGTATTCACACCTTGTTATAGCAAAAAATATCAATTTGTCAAAGCATCAAGGAAGACTAAAGACAAAATAACTTTGGACTATTACTACTACTGATCATGAAGCACTATTGGAGACCCTGAAGCAAAGAGATGACCCTTCAGGAACACTTGACTAGGTAATAAGTTAACTTAGTGCATTGTTTTCTATGTTCGTTAAGCTTAATTTCAATACATTAATTTGACCTTTCTTAGATTATATTTTGAGTCAATAAACTTGGTTTTGTATGTGGATTGTAACTTGTGCAGGAGCACCTATGAAAACACCTATGGTCACCATGGATCCAATCCGAGATAGAAGGACAAAAGGATCCTTAATGGTTAATTGAGATATTTTGAAGCCTATAATGGAAATTTGTAACAATCAATTTGATTTAAAAGTTAAATGTCCTAAAATTCTTCATAAGGACTTATGACCAAAATCATGTATGGGTAGCCAATAGTGCCAAGAACGGATCTTACATGTCATATACTTATGTCATTTGCATGGTTTGAATTCTTACATGTTTGATTGTTGTTTCTAATGCTTTAAGGATATTATTTTTTAGCATTTCAAACAATCTATAAAAGTTAAACCTTAAACATAATAAGCTCCACAGTTCAAATTTCACAAGCTTAATCATGATTAATTTCATAGTTCAAATTTCAAACATACCACTAACAGTCAATTGAAAGTGACTCAACAACGTATCTTTCAAACCGGAAGCAATCTTCCAGGGCTCGTATCTCAGACTTCGTGAGAGGTATCAAAAAATCATTAGGTGCTATGAGATCATGTTTTCAAGTTCTACAATAACCTCTCTTGGTTTTGGGCGATTCGACTTTGTTTTCATTTGGAAAGGTGATCTTAGTTGATGCCAAAACTTGCAGTGAGGGTCAGTTGAAAGTGGCTCAGCAATGTATCTTTCAAACCATCCAATGTGGCATTGAACCTTCTACTCCATCATCTCCGATTGGCTAGGTAAACACCAGTGACAACCCCATTCTAACCACAGGGTCACTGGAATGCTCGCAACCACACTCGACCCAAGTGACCCCAAGATGCACTAAGCACGATTGGGCAGCGATCTTCCAGGGCTTGTATCTTAGACTTCATGAGAGGTACCAAAAAATATTTAGGTGCTACAAGATCATGTTTTCGAGGTCTACAATAACCTCTCTTAGTTTTGGGTGATTTGACTTTGTTTGCATTTGGCAAGGCAATATCAGTCGATGCCAAAACTTGCAGTGAGGGTCAGTTGAAAGTGGCTCAGTAGTGTATCTTTCAAACCATCTTACCTAGCATCAAACCATCTACTCCATCAGCTCTAACTGGCTGGGTAAACACCAGTGACAATGCCATTCTACCCACAGAGTCATCGGAACACTCGCGACCACGCTCGACCCAAGTGACCCCAAGGTGCACTAAGCATGATTGGGCAGCAATCTTCCAGGTCTCGTATGTTGGACTTCATGAGAGGTACTGATAAACCATCAGGTGCTATAGGATCATGTTTTCAAGTTCTACAATAACCTCTCTCAGTTTTGGGTGATTTAACTTCATTTTCATTTGGCAAGGTGATCTCAGTTGATGCCAAAACTTGCAGTGAGGGTCAGTTAAAAGTGGCTTAGCAGCGTATCTTTCACACCATCTAACCTGGTATCAAACTATTTACTCCATGCCAACTTTGGTTGGCTGGGTAAATGCCAATGACAACCCCATTCTACCCACAAAGTCACCAGAACGCTCGTGACCACGCTTGACCCAAGTGACCCCAAGGTGCACTAAGCACGATTGGGCAATGATCTTCTAGGGCTTGTATCTCAAAATTTGTGAGAGGTATTGAAAAATTGTCAGGTGCTATGAGATTATATTTCCAAGGTCTACAATAACCTCTCTCAATTTTGGGTGATTCAACTTCATTTGCATTTGGGAAGGCGATCTGAGTCGATGCCAAAACTTGCAGTGAGGGTCAGTTGAAAGTGGCTCAGTAGTGTATCTTTCAAACCGTCTGACCTGGCATTGAACCATCTACTCCATCAGCTCTGGTTAGGTGGGTAAATTCTAGTGACAACCCCATTATGCCCACAGAGTCACCGGAATGCTTGCGACCACACTCGACCCAAGTGACCCCAAGGTGCACTAAGCACGATTGGGCAATGATCTTCCAGGGCTCATATCTTGGACTTTGTGAGAGGTATTGACAAACCATTAGGTGCTACAGGATCATGCTTTTGAGGTCTATAGTAACCTCTCTTAGTTTTTGGTAATTCAACTTCATTTACATTTGGCAAGGTGATCTCAGTCAATGCCAAAACTTGCAATGAGGGTCAGTTGAAAGTGGCTCAGCAGTGTATCTTTCAAACCATCTGATCTAGCATTGAACTGTCTATTCCATCAGCTCTAGTTGGCTGGGTAAACTCTAGTGACAACCCCATTCTACCCACTGAGTCACTGGAATGCTCGCGACCACGCTCGACCCAAGTGACCCCATGGTGCACTAAGCACGATTGGGCAGCGATCTTCCAGGGCTTGTATCTCAGACTTCGTGAGAGGTATTAAAAAATCATTAGGTTATATGAGATTTTGTTTTCAAGGTCTACAATAACCTCTCTCATTTTTGGGTGATTCGACTTCGTTTGCATTTGGCAAGGCGATCTCAATCGATGCCAAAACTTGCAGTGAGGGTTAGTTGAAAGTGGCTCAACAGTGTATCTCTCAAACCGTCTGACCTAGCATCGAACCATCTACTTCATTAGCTCTGGTTGTCTAGGTAAATGCTAGTGAATACCCTTTTCTACCCACAGAGTCACTGAAATGCTTGCGACCACTCTCGACCCAAGTTACCCCAAGGTGCACTAAGCATGATTGGGCAGCGATATTCCGAGGCTCGTATCTCAAACTTCATGAGAGGTATCAAAAAACCATTAGGTGCTACAAGATCATATTTTTGAGTTCTACAATAACCTCTCTCAGTTTTGGGTGATTCAATATCATTTGCATTTGGCAAGGTGATCTCAGTCGATGCCAAAACTTGCAGTGAGGGTCAGTTGAAAGTGGCTCAACAATGTATCTTTCAAACCATCTCACCTGGCATCAAACCATCTACTCCATCTACTCTAGTTAGCTAGCTAAACACTAGTGAAAATGCCATTCTTCCTATAGAGTCACTGGAATGCTCATGACCATGCTCAACCCAAGTGACCCCAAGGTGCACTAAGCACGATTGGGTAGCGATCTTCCGAGGCTAGTGTAGGGCACCCTCCACTAGTAGGAATTTGAATTGCATTGTTATGTTTGTAATAAATAGGGTGGATCTAAATAGATCATCCTAATTTTGGTTTGGAATCCCTAATGTGTGATCAAGGATCTTTTGGCAATGTTATAAGCCTAAGATACCTTAGGTCATGGGGTTCACCTAGTTAGTGATAATTTTCTAGGTTAGGCTTATGGAGTCTATTAGGCCATTTTTCTATCATAGCAAAATCCTTTGAAAATGGTCTTCTCCCTGCAAATGTTTCATGGTTTGTGTCCTACCCTATGTTCCTTATGTTGTCACCAAGCTTTGGTCCAATTTGCACATGCTGATTCATAAAATCCAAAAAAGTTATTCAAAGTTTAAGGCCTGCTAGAAATATTTCAAAATTTGCCATAGTGTCGACAACCCACAGTGTTTCTGAAAGTCCATGATGTTTTTGGTTTGTGTGTTTTCAGCCTTCCTTGTTTTTGACCCTATGCTTCCTTCTTTTGTGTGCTTATCCTTTGGCGGCAAAAACTCTGTGTGTTTTCAATCTTTCTCTGTGTCAAAAATCTTGTGTGTTTACGATCGTGGTCTTAACTGCGCAGGTGCGATGGATGGTGGAGCCTAGTCCTTCAAAGTTTCTTATTGCTAATTCTCCAAGTCTCTAGGTAGTTACATCTTCTATTCAGTGACTCAATGACTATTAGTCACATGATCTCTCAAAGATTGGCTGTTATCTACTAACATCTCATGAACTTGCGAACGGTTAGTCACATAGTCGCTGAGTGCTTGGCAGTTTGTCTCTTCTCATGCTTCCAGCATGGTTAAAGTTTGGATAGGATCGATGGTTGCCACAAGTTCGCATGGTGAAGATGCACAAGGTTTATTTTTCATGCTTTTGTGACAACTATCTGATCCTCTAAAAGGTAAAGCTCATGTCTGATTGGTCCATGTGGCGGTGACTTGTCAGACTTGTCAGCGGGGCCCGGTGTCAGACATAAAAAGATCTATGGTCAGCGTGTGATCGCATGGAATATTCTCACCCCATGTGATCATACACCCACCATCTGATTGGGTGTCGATGGGTGTGTTCATTATGGGCCCACGGTGAGGGGTGGTCATGTGGCATCTTTTGGTTGGCAGTCACATGATCGCATGGCCCATTCTTTGGCTATGTGATCATGCGACTGGTCGACATGTGTCCTTGGGGCCCAGTCAGAGGTGGTCATGTGGCAGCCTGTGATTGGTTGTCACATGATTGCATAGCCTAGTTTTTGGCTATGTGACTGGTTGACACGTGTCCATGGTAGTGTGGTGGCGTTTCGGCGGTGGCCCCGGGAGATGTAGAGAAGGTGGTGATGTGGTGGTCTCATGGTTTGTCGCATGATCACAAGGGCCATTTCTAAGCTATTTGATCATGCGACAGGGTGCCACATGTACTAGGGCCCATTTATGGCTATTTGGTGGGCTCGGTGGCAGGTGTTGTCATGGCGGTCTCCAATTGGTCTGAGCTGGTGTGGTGACATGTGGCATCTGGCAGGCCCAAGTGTAGTATAGTGTTTGGTGGAGTGGATAAAGAAGTTAACGGTGCTGACAAATTTAATGTGGTCGCGCATTCGCAGAAAGATAAGAGGATTTGCTAGTTTGTTTGGCAATTGCACGAACGGTAGTCAGGAAGTTGCTAAGTTGTTTAGCGAAAGTGCGAAATGTTTAGCGAATTGGTGAAGGTCCTTTGTCGCCAATTTGCTAAGTCTGGTGGGGCCACTTTTAGAGGAAGATCTTAAAGCCACGAAGGAGGTTTGATTGGATGGCTATGTTTTAAAGCTGGTCTTAGTTTGAACGTGGGCCATTGTTCTTTGCAGGCACCATGGATTTAGCTGTTGTGGTTCAAATTCAAATTTTTTTGAGAACTTCTAGTGATCAGAAAGTACCAAATTTATGGAATTCATTGCAGAATTGACTCTATTCGGTGAGAAATGACTGGTTTATTGTTTGCGGTGTGGTCTAGGGTGGGGATGGATCATTTGCAGAGCTTGTACCATGGTGGTTGTGTGCTCAAGGCATGTTGCAGGGTGTCCTTTTGAGCCCGATTTTGTGACCCCCTATACTTGCAGAGAAGAATTTCATGATTCTGGATCAGTTTTGGTTTCCTCTTTCCTAATTTTGATGTGTTTCCTACCCATGTAATAAATTTTTAGACCATTTCCAGTAGGTTGGGTGGTTGAGACCCTAACCCTAGCTGTTTGAAGCTTCTTGCATCTGATCTTGAGGATCCCAAGGCACCTAGTGGTATAAGTTGCAAAATTTTTGATTTTGCAAGGGTTCCAAAATCTTGTTGCTTTTGGTCCCTAGTTTTTTACTGTAATATACTGATAGAGGTCTGATTTGGTGCCTTTTTCTCATCTTGGTGTCATGCCAATTGTATGCTAATCCTGATTGTGTTAATGAAAACATTCTTGAATCCCAATCTTGTATCTTATGTATGTCTTCTTGCTTGTCTCTGAGCTCATATATGTTAATGTCACAAAGTGTGTTAATGTATGGTAAACAAAGAGTATTTTGAATTTATCTTTGAGTTCCTAACAAAGTTGGGATTAAAGCCTTCTAGGTGAATTCAGTGAGTTTGCAGCCAGGTATAGAATTTGATGTCCTTGTGCTTGAGGGAAGGGGGCAATAGGCAAAGCACTTACCCTAGTTTCCATTGTGTTTGACTTAAGGTATTTAGTTGAAGTATATGGTTGGGTAACTCTCAGCCCTGGGATAAGGCATTGGTCCTTCCTTTTGAAGTCATGGTTAACAACCACACAAACACAAACATTATTTGATAAATCTTTAACAATCTTATATGAGATAGTGGAATATTGTTTTAGACTCCTTTAGAGAAGTGAGTCAAGGGTACACCAGCCTGAGTAGTGAATCTCAAAGTGTAGAAGGATCTTTTGATCCTTGTCAGTTGGCCCTCTTCCTTGTGGACTTTGGAGTGGTGATAGAGTTAGAGTTTTATTTAAATTATCCATCAAAGTGTAAATTTGCAAGTTGAAGATCAAAGGGAATAATCCACAACCAGCAAAATGGAGACTCTACTGAGGAAGAGGTAAAAGACAGCAAGCTTCCTTGCTTGGCTGGATCATCCCAGGGTCCTGGTTGAAGTTACAGAGTCAAATGAACAAAATACATTTGTAATATTTTCTCATTAAGTGTTGAGTGGTGACTTTGAGTCTCTATTTGGTCAGTGTTTTATAACAAGTGTGATATATTTGTAGTCCTAACAAGAAGTTATCTTGTGAGGTTGTCTTGTGATTGTTGGTTTTGAAGAAGGTTTAGAGTTGAAGAGGTCCTTAGCTATTTTAGATTTGTCCTCTGCAAAGAGGTGGTGGCTCTACCAAAGTTTTAAAGGTGGTTTGGAGGAGACTTTAGATCAATATTTTACAGCATTCACAACATCTCTAGGTAATCTTATTTCATTAAGCAAGAATAGTCCCTAATTAGGTGAACAAGTCACTATTGAAAAGGGAAGTCAGTCTTGAAGGTTTGATCATATTTCTAAATAAAAGTTTTAGTTTTGTAATGAGTATCAAAAATATTTTGAGGTTTAATAAAGTCATTGGTTGCATGGGTTTGAACAAAAGTATTGTCATGAGAACAAGTTGTACTATGTTGTCAATACACTAAATGGAGTTTCTAGCTTTGATAGATCGGGATGATGTTTCTAGGTCTGGGTGTCATTAGTCAGACCTTAGAAATGTTAATAGAGAAAGATACATTTATCTAATAAGTCAAAGAATCCAACAGACTTGTACAAGGATTTTAAGATGTGCAATAGGGGAATGGAAAGAAGGGTCATCCCACTCATACTATAAGAAATTTCTTATAGCTTGTGATGAACTTCTTATGGGTATTGAGCTTCAAGATTTCCAGTATACTAAAATGTTTTTAGTGCTTAGTATGCCTGAATCAGTTGGTTGGACTGCCTCTATTAGAAATGTAGCGCTAGAAAAAGTTAAGAAATGGATGGGTTCATTTAAGAATGATGAATCTTGTGATGCTGGTGCCGATGATGGAACTTGTGATCATCAAGAAATAGAAAAGGAATCTATTGTTGATGGTAGTCCCTACTATGAATACTTTACACAAGATGTTGTGGGACAATATATTTTACCCCTTGTCTCAAATGAGGATGATATATGTAGCACTAGCAGAGAGAATGATGAAGGTAGTGATGCTAAGGTGCCTTCATATGAGTCAAATGCAACATGGGAAGAAGAAAGTAATAATGAAAGCGAAAGTTCATTTGGAAGTGAAGGTATGAATTCTTTCTCTGAATCTGAAGATGAAAATGCATCTCAATTTTTGCATTGTACAAATCGGTTTGAATATGGTGATGATGACTGTAAATCTTCATATGGTTCTGATCTTTCTTCATATACTAAGTGTCTCCACAAAAATAAAATGGGTAGTGAGTTTAAGGTGTTTACCAATGCCTTATATGATGAGGATTCTGATGATGATCAACCCATTTTTTGTCACAATGATCAAAGAGGAATGTTACATGGAATTATCAATCCATTGTTTGAAGAGGACATGGAGGTTGCAGATTCAGGTGAACCAGATATAAATAATGGCATATTATCTTCCTGCTATGAGAAATCAGAATAGTTTTCTTCCATGAATGATAGAGTTTTAAATGATGATGTTGCATCTTATGAGTATAGTGATATGTGTGCTAGTGTGGACTCAATTTTTCAAGAGCCTAATGTCAGTGGTCCTTGTTTACATTCTAATGCTAGAAAATGTGGTAAGTCTGAAGGGGCTTTCTCATACTTATAAATGACTAATAAGCCATCAGCTGACAATACTTGTTCCCTTTTAGAAGATGCTGATGTAATTTGTGATCAGCAAGATGTTCCCGACTTCATGCAATCAGATTTTTGTTTTGAGAGGTCCTACCTTAGTTTGCAAAGTGAAGAGATAGAACTAGTTTATTCCTTTTTGCAGACTAATGAGCAATTTGTAAATGTTTCCGGCCATGGGATTGAGAAACAGTGTTTTATTTTTTAGCAAGGTAGTGATAATGAAGAGTGTGATGTTTCAATGTCACAAAGTGATCAGTATTCATGGTAGTTTAGTGACACTGTCTCCCCAGATGATGGTGAGTATGGTGATCATTTTTTATATAATGTGCTGAATGTGGATCACAATGTTTTTGGCAGGACGGATGAGAAATGTATTTTAAGCTTTCCTTTGCTAAGTGGAGATGAAAATTACTTTTTTGATAGAGGAAAGACCTGATCAAAATTTTTGGGGCCCTAAGCCTTTTGTGAATATTGTAAATTTCTATATATAAGTTGCTTGCCCCTACCCTATTTTGCCCTGGTCTGTCGGTTTTGGTCCTATTGCTTGTCTTGTCCTGCTTGTTCCTTGCTCTTTACAATTTTGTCCTATGGCATGGTCAACTTTAACCAGTGATTCTAAGTTCTTACCATGCCTACAAGAGACATGCATCCCCAACTAGAGCCACTGTTAGGCCATTTTTCTGTCATAGCAAAATCTTTTGAAAATGGTCTTCTCCCTACAAATGTTTCATGGTTTGTGTCCTGCCCTATGTTACTTGTGCTGTCACCAAGCTCTAGTCCAATTTGCACATGCTAATTCATAAAATCCAAAAAAGTTATTCAAAGTTTAAGGCCTACTGGAAATATTTCAAAATTTGCCATAGTGTTGAAAACCCACAGTGTTTCTGAGAGTCCATGATGTTTTCGGTCTGTGTGTTTTTGGCCTTCTTTGTTTTTGGCCCTGTGCTTCCTACTTTTGTGTGCTTATCCTTTGGCGGTGAAAACTCTGTGTGTTTTTGGTCTTTCTTTATGTCAAAAATCTTGTGTTTTTGACCTTTGTCTTAACTACGCATGTGCGATGGATGGTGGATCCCAGTCCTTCAAAGTTTCTTGTCGCTGATTCTCCAAGTGTCCAGGCGGTTACATCTTCTATCCAACAACTCAGCAACTGTTAGTCACGTGATCTCTGAAAGATTGGCAGTTATCTACTAACATCTCATGAACTTACAAATGGTTAGTCATGTAGTCATTGAGTGCTTGGTAGTTTGTCTCTTCTTATGCTTCCAACATGGTTAAAGTTCAGACAGGATCAATGTTTGCCACAAGTTCACATGGTGAAGATGCACGAGGTTTATTTTTCATGCTTTTGCGACAACTATCTGATCCTCTAAAAGGTAAAGCTCATGTCCGATTGGTCCATGTGGCAGTGACTTGTCAAACTTGTCAGCAGGGCCCGGTGTCAGAGATAAAAAGATCTACAGTCGGCATGTGATCACATGGAATATTCTCACCCCATGCGATCATGTGCCCACTGTTTGATTGGGTGCCGATGGGTGTGTTAGTTGTGGGCCCGCAGTGAGGGGTGGTCATGTGGTGGCTTTTGGTTGGCTGTCGCATGATCACATAGCCTATTCTTTGGCTATGTGATCATGCAACTGGTTGACACGTGTCCCTGGGGCCCGATCAGAGGTGGTCATGTGGCAGGCTATGGTTGGCTATCGCATGATTGCATAGCCCAAGTTTTGGCTATGTGATCATGTGACCGGTTGACACGTGTCCATGGCAGTGTGGTGACATTTCGGCAGTGGGCCTAGGAGATGCAGAGAAGGTGGTGATGTGGTGATCTCATGGTTTGTCGCATGATCGCAAAGGCCATTTTTGAGCTATGCGATCATGCGATAGGGTCCCACGTGTGTTGGGGCCCATTTATGGCTGTTTGGTGGGCTCAGTGGAAAAATGGTGTCATGGCGGTCTCCGATTGTTCTGAGCTAGTGTGGTGACATGTGGCATCTAGCGGGCCCAAGTGTAGTATAGTGTTTGGTAGAGTGGATAAAGAAGTTAACGGCGCTGACAAATTTAATGTGGTCGCACATTTGGGGAAAGATAAGATGATTCGCTAGTTTTTTTGGCAATTACGCGAATGATAGTCAAGAAGTTGCTAAGTTGTTTAGCAAAAGTGTGAAATGTTTAGTGAATTGGTGAAGGTCCTTTGTCACCAATTCACTAAGTCTGGTGGGGCCACTTTTAGAGGAAGATCTTAAAGCCGCGAAGGAGGTTTGATCAGACGGCTATGTTTTAAAGCTGGTCTTAGTTTGAACGTGGGCCATCGTTCTTTGCAGGCACCATGGATTTAGCCGTTGTGGTTCAAATTCAAATTTTTTTGAGAACTTCTAGCGACTAGAAAGTACCAAATTTATGGAATTCATTGCAGAATTGACCCTGTTCGGTGAGAAATGACTGGTTTGTTGTTTGTGGTGTGATCCAGGGTGTGGTTGGATCATTTGCAGAGCTTGTACCATGGTAGTTGTGTGCTCAAGGCATGTTGCAGGGTGTCCTTTTGAGCCCAATTTTGTGATCCCTTGTACTTGCAGAGAAGAATTTCATGATTATGGATTAGTTTTGGTTTCCTCTTTCCTAATTTTGATGTGTTTCCCGCCCCTGTAATAACTTTTTAGACCATTTCCAGTAGGTTGGGTGGTTGAGACCCTAACCCTAGCTATCTGAAGCTTGTTGCATCTGATCTTGAGGATCCCAAGGTAGCTAGTGGTATAAGTTGCAAAATTTTGGATTTTGCAAGGGTTCCAAAATCTTGTTGCTTTTGGTCCCTGGTTTTTTACTGTAATATACTGATAGAGGTCTGATTTGGTGCCTTTTTCTCATCTTGGTGTCATGCCAATTGTATGCTGATCCTGATTATGTTAATGAAAACATTCTTGAATCCCAATCTTGTATCTTGTGTATGTCTTCTTGCTTGTCTCTGAGCTCATATATGTTAATGTCAAAAAGTGTGTTAATGTATGGTAAACAAAGAGTATTTTGAATTTATCTTTGAGTTCCTAACAAAGTTGGGATTAAATCCTTCTAGGTGAATTTGGTGAGTTTGCAGCCAGGTATAGAATTTGATGTCCTTGTGCTTGAGGGAAGGGGGTAATAGGCAAAGCACTTACCCTAGTTTCCATTGTGTTTGACTTAAGGTATTTAGTTGAAGTATATGATTGGGTGACTCTCAACCCTAGGATAAGGCACTGGTCCTTTCTTTTGAAGTATTGGTTAACAACCACACAAACACAAACATTATTTGATAAATCTTTAACAATCTTATATGAGATATAGTGGAATATTATTTTAGACTCCTTTAGAGAAGTGAGTCAAGGGTACACCCACCTAAGCATTGAAGCTCAAAGTGTAGAAGGATTTTTTGATCCTTGTCAGTTGGCCCTCTTCCTTGTGGACTTTGGAGTGGTGATAGAGTCAGAGTTTTATTTAAATTATCCATCAAAGTGTAAATCTGCAAGTTGAAGATCAAAGGGAATAATCCACAACCAATAGAGTCTTAAAGGTTGATTTTAGATTATTTTCACTTGAAAAATCATGTTGATAGGTTTTGATCTCAAAAAGAAATCATAAACTCTATCAAGTTCATAAAATGGCATATTTTGCATAATTGCAAAAATGCAATAAAAGTTGCTATTGCAACTTTCTAAAAATTTCTCAAGAGATTGGAATTGGAAACACAAGAGTAAAATGGGTTATCCAATTGATATACCTTCATTTTCAAGGTTATATATGCTCATCACTTCAAACCATAATGGTAAGAAGTTAATTTTTGTAAATTGATGCCATAAAGGAGGAATACAAACCATTTTTGAGCCATTTCTAAGAGTTGTACAGGCGTGTACAGACTTACAGGGTCATGATTTGAATGTGGGAATACTATATTTCATGTTAGTGAATATTTTGATTTATTTGAAGAATTTTTAGTTTCATTTGTTAAATTTATTTCAATTCTTTTCAAAAGAGTCCAGGAAGTAAGCTTCTCTAGGGCCCTGAACACTAATGGAGGCCTAACTTGCATTCTAGCCATGGGTTTAACCTAAGAATTTGGAAAATGAAATTTATGTCTATGTATCAATGGATTCTAAAGGCTCATGTAGTGGCTCGAAGGGCAACGCCTTCATGCATCAGACCCTAGTCTGGATTTTTGAGAGGATTCAGTCTAGAAAGTAGAAGAAAGTTGTAAAGAAGTGCATAGAATAGATAAGTGAGTGAAGTAAAGGTGGTTTTGAGTCATTTGGGGTTGGAGAAGAATATATGAAGGACTGTACTAGTTCCATAAACCCTATACCTCATACTTGCTTTGTAAACCAAGCTTAATTAGGCCAATTAGGTCTGTGTCCAAGGTGGGTGTTAGGTGGTGCTGCAGTGGAGTTGGAAGGAAAGGATTTGAGATCTTAAATAAATTCCAAATGGGTGTCTAAAAATGCCCCGATTGTATCAAGATACTCAGTTGTGCAAAAGTTAGAGTAGAAAACCTCTATTGAGAAGGCTACAAGGAAATTGGCGTGCAGGTCTAGTTTTCCATGGTATGATTTTAGTGGAATAAACCAAGTGTTATTTTAGAGGCCTTACATCATATGAGGAGCATCTAAATTCTTAGGAGTGGTCAAGAAGTCCACTAGTGAATATTTCTATCAATAAGTTAGTTTTAGGCCTAGTGTCCTTAAAGGCAAAAAGGCATTGAGGTTTGATTGGGTGTGTAACTTTGCAAAGGAAGTTTATTGGGATAGAAATAATTTTTTTTGGTTGTTTTATACCATCAAAAGAGTTTGGGATTACCCTTAAGCCTTTGTGGTTGGTTGGTGAGTTGTGGGAGGTAGTAGAAAGGCACTCCACTTTCTTGCTATAACCTCTACATTAGGGGCTCGTATATGTAAACTATTCAATAGAATGCCTGCAAGTAGAGCATGGTATATGGAATTATAGATAGGAGTAGTAGAACTAGTAAAAGGTATCCAAAAATGAAGTTTCCAAAGCTTTTTCAGGTTAGACTAGTCGATGACAATGAGAATTGGTTTTTGACATTGATAGTATTGGCATTCGAGAACATGATAATCTATAATGCAATTTCAATATTAAGACATTATCATTTCCTAAGAATGCCCCAACACCAAATGTCAAGGAGGATCTGATATCTTCCCTGATGGAAAGAACCTTGTTTCATGCTTGGTTGTTGGATTCATAGAGGTCTAGGACTATATCAGTGGGAAACTTAAGAGCGATTTTGAATACCAAGCTGATGATGCCTTCATGATGCATGATAATGCAGTTCTTTGTGCTGACATTAGTTATGATTTAGAGATGTTGGCTTCAGGTTTACAGGGTGGGAAAATTGAGGAGGACATGCTCACAATTGAACCCAAAATACATATGTATGATGGCTTCGACAAAATGTTTCTTGGTGTCACTTGCATGAAGCAGTATGTGTATGGAGAGCCAGAAATGACATGCTCTAGGTATAGCACCAAGCATCCAATCAAAACACAGAGGCATTAACACTTGTGTTGCAATAAGATC
>BSBK01014451.1:0-84747 GCA_027943335.1 Chamaecyparis obtusa
ATGTATGCATACACACACACACACACACATTCAACACCACCCCTTCTTTGTAGCTTGTGATTTGCATATCCAACACTATAGAGTATGATCCCTATATTTTTTTGAGATCCCTACATTTTGACATGCCTACATGTTCAAGGATCCCTATATTTCCATGACAATCCCTACACTTTTGAGTCCCTACATTTTTTGCAAAAATCACTACATTTTCAAGCTCTCACATTTCTCATGAGGTCTTCACTGAAGGGGAAACACAATATCACATGTGGCTATATTGGGGAGTTTAAGATGGGCAAAAAAAGGGGCAACATATTTCCTAAATAGGGGGAGAGAGGGTTTTTTTGGGGGCGGAGGGATGGGGGTTTACATATGAAAATGAGTGTGGGGGGTATTAGGTGGGTATTAGATGGGGGTGACAAAATAGGAGTTTGGGACAATACTTTTTGAAAATATGGGGATTCTTTAGTATGCCATGAATGCGTGTTTTATGATTCAGGTTCACTCAGTGAATCCCCTGTGGCATTTATGTGTAGAATAAAAAAATTAGCAACCTTCTTCCCCATGTTTTTAGCCACATCAATATATTATCACATTATTAGATAGAAAGGTCACGAAGTTTTCCACTTCATCAATTTGTAGGTTCATCTTTAGCTAAAATTACACTAACGTTCAACTCTTGCATAGCTCTTCCATGACCTTCAACAATGATATTGTGTGTTGGAGTGTATAAGAAGTCAAAATGTTTCACATTTTATGAATGTAGGATAATTAGTTTCATCCAACCCTTCACCATTTGTATTTTTTATTTTGGAAGGCAATTTTTAAACTCCCATAACTTGGTCCCTAAGACCTCAATTTTAAGTGATTTTTTTTTCATTTGGGTAGAATCTCACAAGATTATTTGTGGTGGCATCATTTTATGATTTTTATTGATGAATATTCATAAAATTTATTTTTTCATAGTTATAGCTGATTAATCCTTATTTCCACAACTTCAAAGGCTTCATGTAAGCTCCCAAGGACTCATTTTCAAGTGCAGTTTTTTTTAAGTGCACATTTTTTTGTCTACTTCTCAAAATTTATATTAGTTTGTAGCTATTGTGGAAAGAAATATCATTTTCAAAACTTGGTCTTTTTTGGCCAATTTTGACTCTTGTAATGCTAAGATCTTAGTTTGGTCTTTAGTATCACTCAATTGAGTCTACTATACCTTGATTCAAGAAATTGTAACATCAAAATCAAAAGTCCTACTTTTTTGGGGTGATTCTTTGATTGAGTGAATTTGGAAGGCTCTTGTGTGATTGTGTCTCTTTGTCTCTTTTGGTCTTTCATTTTTCTATTGTGGGTTCTCCTAAGTTTTCTCTTTTAATAGAGTAGTCTTTAATTGGACTTTCAATACTCCTAACAGGGTATTAGTCACTTCTAGTAGGGTATTAGTCACTCCTAACATGGTGAAACCATTTAGAAGATGACATTTATGTAAGCTCCTAACATGGCATCTTATTATTGCACTGATGAGTTGTGGGTATCATCCCCACCATAGTTTTTTCCCTTTGACCAAGGGTTTTCTATGACACCAAAATATTGTGTTAAGTGTTTGAATGTTTATAAGTTGTATGTTCAATTTACATGTTATTGGTTATCAATTCAACATTACTGAAGCTATCGGTAAAAGACAAGATAGTTATTGGTATAAGTAATTTACTCATTATCAGTTTATGCTTATAAAGTTGAATAAGTGTGAAATATTTATGGTACTGAATCAAACCCCCCCCCCTTCTTAGTACCTTACCTAATACTTTCCAGCAATTGGTATCAGAGCATTGGTTCTCTAGAGGAAAGTTTAATAGCTTAAGAGTAGATCTATAATAATGGGAAGTTACAAGTATCAAAGAGAATTGGAGGAAGCTCTAGAAGGTGCTACTGAATAGATCCAAGATCTGAAGAATAAGATAAGAATATCATTTACAAAAGAAAATAACTAATAGAAAGACTACAAATAAGCCTTGATGATCTCAACAAACTATTGGAAGATAGTATCAATTATGAGGCAGTTGATACAGCTATACAAGATTTGTTAGAAAAGAACAATGAATTACTTGAGAAAATAAGTCAAATGAAAAAGGAACATGAAAGTCAAGCTTTGGGAATGACATAAGTACTAGAAAGAATGAGGATTGTCGAAAGTGTCAAAGTGATTCTAGAAACTAAGAAGAGAAATGTTGAAGAAACAATAAAAAACAAAGACTTACTCTTGCAAGTGCAACTAGAAGAAGTCTAAGAAAGACATGACATGATAAGAGATATCAGTAATAGGATTCAACAACTGCAAGAAGAAAATAAAAAAAAGAAGGAAGAAAATGAAGAATGAAAAATAGTCTGAAAGTTGAAAAAGAATATAATGCTAGATTCACAAAAATCGAACAAAACATGCTGAAAAATGATGAACAACTGAAAAATCAAAGAAAATCAGGGTGACACTATCGAAATGGGGTATATTGGTAACAACACAATTGAGATTGGAGAATCATCAAAATCTAGACAATGAACCTCTGAAGGATCTAGTGATACACAAGATAAGAAATCTTACAAGCCCACCTACTATAATTGTGGAAAATATGGTCATACTGCTAATGTATGTAGAAGCAAACAAGTGAATAATCCTAAAAGTACATTCTTTAATGGTTACTTCTATAATTGCAACAAGTTTGGTCATAGAGCTATTGAGTGTAGATCTGAAATTATTAGTAGAACATCTAAGAAAATCTTCAAAGGATATTACTACAAATGTAATCACTATGGACACAAAGCTGAAGAATGTAGAACTAATACACCAATAATAAGGAAATTAGTTCATTATCAGAGAAGATAAACAAATGATTATGTTACATGTTTTAATTGTTTAAAAGTATGGACATTGGAGCATCAGAATGTAGAAAGGAAAATCAACAAGAAAAAGTTGAACCGTGGAGACTATTTGCACTACCATGCTATATTTTCTAAAAGTTTGGTCATGTCACCTATTATTGCAGATATTGGTACACTACCACCAATGACACAGAGGGAAAAACAATCATAAATAAAAATCAAGTCAGAGAGGACATGAAGAAGACATGGAGAAAGAAGGAAGATGACATACCACCAATGGAAGCCCCTTGTGTCAGATGATGAAGGGGATTCATCTACCAACTAAGCAAGGAAGTAAATGATTAGGGATACAATTTTTTTGAAATATTTGAAAATTCCCTTAAATCAAATTTTGAGCTGAAGTATTCAAGAGCGTAGAATAGATGTAATGATATTTAGAAGAACATAAAAGTTGAAAAAAAAATATTAATTATAAGGTTTCTATCGATGAACTAAGTTCACTATAGGTTTGAAAGCAATTGTTGACCTACAATAAATGCTTTATCTCAAATAGTCGTTGAACACTTTGTCATTATATATAATGATACTTATTATGAAAAAGTCACATTTTGAAAAGTTATTACAAAGAACAAAGCCTGAGAAGATACTACTATATATTGAGCTAATTCATTCTATAGAAAGGAATTAGATGGATCAATTGAACTACAAGCCCTAAAACTCTAAATCTTAGAAAAGTGAAGGAAAACACAAAAGTTACAATGACAAAGAAAATGGTATTAGTAGATAGATCATAAGAGGATGAAGCATAATATTAGTTATGTACTCTAAAAAACACATATGTAATGAAGATGGAGCATTATCTAGGATACCATGCAGAGTCACGCTGACAGAAGAAGTAAGATCATTTATTCAATTCAAACATACTGACATCAGAGATGAGGATATAAGATCAACCTACAAGGAACTATACAAAGATGAATGAATGATGAGTGAAGAGTATATACATCTAGAAACAAAAGGGTTAACACACATTGTGCACATGCCAAAGAACTTTGATGTTGAATGGATCAAATGCATATTGAGTCGAATACATGGAGACTATGTTTGGTTGGAAGGAGACAAAAAATTGAAATAACTAAGGAAATTGTAAGTATAGTCACAATATTTTCATCTAATGGAAGAAAATGTATAAAGGAGTTGGATCTTAAAATAGAAATTGAAGGTGTAGTCAGGTACAAGAAAGATTATAAATTTTTTTTTGTAAGCAACATCTTAGATAAAGAAATGAAATTTACATCAATGATTATTGGATACAAGAACTATCAAGAAAATCAGTTAGACAATATATCAAGAGGAGCACTACAAGTTACATATGAGATTGTTATAGAAGGCAACAGATATGGCTTAGCAAAAATGACGTGGAATCGACTAATGGTGAATTTAAGAAAGATCAGGAAACAAGGATTAAAGTTTGGAGAACTATTGGTATGTCTATTTTTCTATATACAAAACTATTTTCCTTGTATCGGTAAAGTAAATTGGACATTAGGTGAACTAGTTATACATTAGATTAAAAATTTCATTAAAAATTTGGGAAGCAATTTCAACACAATAATGTGGAGTTACTTTAAATAATTTCAAGGGAAAATGTATGGTAGATATCAATTACCACCTCATATTGTTGAAAATATAAGAAATATATATGTTTTTTGGTTAGTACACACTCTTGTATAATCAAAGAAGTGGAGCCAAGGATATATTGGTTACAACCATTTTGATATGAAACAATAGAGAATGACCTAATAACAAGTATTGAGAAACTTTTGAGCCAACCAAAGGATATGGAAGCTAATCAATTTGGAACCTATGAAGAAGTATATAAAAGGATGATATTAGATGAGAAGAAATTAAAAGAAGGAAGAAAAAGTAAAATGAAAAGAGAAATCAAATATAGTACCAATGACTTATGCCAAAATAAAGAACAAGATAGCTAAACATAGACAATGTACCGAAAAATGAAGCTAAAGAAGAATTTCCACCAGAAAAGAGAACAAGATCTAGGACAACACAAGCTACACCAAGGAGAAATACAAGAATTCAATCAAGAGTAAAAGGAAGCATAAGAATGGGAAGAAATAAAAATCAACCTACACCAGAGTTAGAACCATCAAAAGTAAGGATTCCAAGAACACCTATAGATATAGAAAATAGAATAAGAAAGTATGGCAGTATCTGAAAGATACATGAATTCAAATATAGGACAAGGTCAAAAGAAGACAAGAAAACTATAGAAGATGCATTAATATTTCATTTTCATAAGTTCTTAAGATTCCCAAGCAACTTAAGATAGATTATTCCTAAGGAGATACTTGAAAAAATCAATATAAGATGGGATGAAGCTGCAAAACAAGAGAGGAAAAGAAGAGAAAGAACTCTTATACTTGCAAGGCCAGAAATAAATGTTGAAGAGATTAATCAATTGATTAAGAAAAATGAAAATAAATTTTCTAAAAAGAATAGGATAATGAAGATACTGGCAGGATTACAAAATGAAATAGAAGTGAAAGGACTGAAGATGTGGAAAACAATTTTTAATGCTGATTTACCAGAAGTCCAAGAATCATAAATTGGTCAAATGTTAGAACAAGAAGAGGACATAGATTTGACAAGTGAAGACAACCTAATAAGATTTGGAGTAGGAAAAGAGAGTCAAACTATTGAAATAAAAGATGAATCAGATGATGACACACGTAATGAGGAAGTTGAATATTTTGAGGAACAACAAACACCGGAAGTTACAATTGCATACAATGAAACAATACAAGTGATACATGCTACCTATATGATACCTACTATTAGAAGAATAAATAATTGAGGAACAAATAATAAATTTGGAAAAGGATGAGATAAAAGAACAAAATCTGAGGAAGTGCAAATTGCAAGGACACTGCAAAATATGACAATGATAACAAACCTAAAGAGGAAAACAAATTCAAAATTTGAAGAAGAAGAAGACTTAGATGAAATATCTAAATTTGAAATATTGGAGAGAGATCCTAAAAAGAAGCATTATGAGGAACATATATTATATGTAGAAAAAATCAAAGAGAGAACAATTGTCGAAAGATAGATGAAGGACAAACAAAGGGAAAAGATTATGAAGAAAATAGTTAAAAAAATTTCAAGCTTACTATAAAAAATTACAATAGATAAAGAAGAATCAAGTTTAGAATAGATGAAAAATTATGTGAATATGATAAGAGATGATCACATATTAAAATCAGAATTAGAAGCAAAGATACAACAAAATCTATATATTGACAAAAGAAAAGACAAGCTAGCAGAAGTAACGGGAACACTATCGGAGAAACTTGAAAATCTGAAGGAATTTTTGACTAAAGCAATAGAAATATACAAAGGATTATATGAGAAAGGTAATATAGTAAATGATGAAACATTCTTAATAGCTATCACTATGGATTTAATGCAAAAATAGATACAAGAAACGATTGATTTTTTGACTACAACTGAAAAGAAGGATGATGAATACAGTATTGACAGAATAATAAGAGTCAAAGGAAATATCAGTGTCATAAATAAATTGAAGAAGTAATCGAGCACAACATTGAAATTATCAAGAACAAATACAAAAATATTCTAACAGAAGCATAATTCAGTTGACAGCCAAAGGACACAATTTTGTTTTCGCCTTTGACATTGCTGTCAAAGGGGGATATAATATCAAAAGGGGAGATTATTAGTATGCTATAAAAGAAAGGAAAAGAAAAAATTGTAAGAACCATAAAGAAAGAAATATCTAAGGGGGAGAGATATAGAATGACAAAGCATGAATAGAAAGGTTTCACCATCAATGCCAAAGGGGGAGATTGTTACTTGACAAAAACCTCAACAATAAATTAACAGAAAATCAATGATGATTTTACTAAGGTTGTCATTGCTGGCAAATAACATTTAGTATACAGATAAAGTAAGGAAATACTTATCGACATAAGATACTATCAGAAAGTGATATCGACATAAAGAGAGTATAATCAACATAAAGAAAGATTTATCAAAAAGTGTTAGTAATGGAAAGAAAAGAAAAGGTTATGAATGAGGATGATGTCAAATTAGAAAATTAGTTTATGGGAGATCGAGAAACCCTAATTAGGTCAAGAAATTATAAGAAGAGATCAGAGAGAGAGAGAGAGAGAGAGAGAGAGAGAGAGAGAGAGAGATGGTGAAGATGATGATGATGGTGAAAGAGAGATACAATTCAAAGGATGTGAAGAGTACTGTAAGGATTAGATATCAGAATAGAGGAAGAGTGAAATGGGATCTGACAAGCTATTGGAGAAAGCATCTATAGGTCAAATTTTAGGTTGATTTATTCCTAATAGTTTAGCGACAAGATTGTGAAATCCCTTAATCGGGTAGTCTCTGACCGGACTTAGAAATTCTATTTTGGAACTTATTGTAAATCCTTTAACCGGGTGAACACTGTATAAGTGGGATAAAATATCTTAACAGGGTAGTCTTTAACTGGACTATCAATACTCCTAACATGGTATTAGTCACTCCTAACATGGTGAAGTCATTCATAAGATGACATTTATGTAAGCTCCCAATAGGGTATCTTATTATTTCACTAATGAGTTGTGGGTATCATCCCCACCATATTTTTTCCCTCTAACCAAGGGTTTTTTGTGACACCAAATTATTGTGTTAAGTGTTTGAATGTTTATGAGTTGTATGTTTAATTTACATGTTATTGGTTACCAGTTGAACATTACTGAAGCTATTGGTAAAAGACAAGACAATTATTAGTATAGGTAATTCACTGGTTATCAGTTTATGCTTAGAAATTTGAATAAGTGTGAAATCTATGTGGTATTGATTCACTCCCCCCCCCCTCCCCTCTCAGTACCTTACCTAATAATTTCCAACATTTTATTATGTTCATCTTTATGATGGGATTTGGAGACTTCTTAGTCTATTTTTTCATGTCATTATCTCTTTTTGAGAGTAGTATTTCTCATAAGGTTTTTCCTATCCTCTAGTTATGAGAGAGAATTTTAATTTTTACATGGGTTCCTTATTAGGCTTGGTTGCCTAGACCCATATTTTTCTTTTTATGCATTCTTTATTAGAGGTTTTAAATTCTCCCTAAGTTGCATCTAAGGGGGGTGTTAGAGTAATAGGACATTTAATTAATTAGACCCCTTTTAACACTAACATACATAAGATAATTTAGCTCATGTTATTTTTTTGTCTCAAGTCATAAGATGATAACACATATCATGATCTAATTTTAGTCTCACACGAAGATTTATCTAGGGTTTCATTTTCCTTATTATAAGAATTCATTATTGTATAATTCATTCAATATGTATATGTGTTATGATTCATGTTGTTTTGGATCAATTGTCTCTTTAACATCCATAACTACTTTTTTTTCTCTCTCTTTCTATTATAGGTGTTTGATTGTAACTGATATTTGGGAGTTGCAGGGTTGAGGATCCAACTCCAACATATTTCACATCACCTTGAAAATTAAAATGTAGGTCATCATAGTCTAAAGGCTAGGTCCAAGTGTGACAAACCATTTTTGTATTGTTGACAAGATATTTCAAAATACTAAAATCAATAAGAATACAAGAAAAAATGTGAATTATATTATAGATGGTTGTATATGTCTTCAAAGATAACTCCAAAGAAACACCAATAGCCTCAAAAGATAAATATATTAAAAATTTAAGAAAATGATTTGGCATTCGAACCTCGACAAACATTATATTGAATGATTTAGTGATGGGATTAAAATTAGGATGCCAAATTTTATGTATAAGTGGATGATGTCTCAAACCCATAATCAATAATTAAGGATAGCATCGTAATCTTTAATATAATTTAAGCTATTATAAAAAATATGTAAGAATGGGGTAATAACATCAAGTTTCTTTCATGTTGGGCTACCAATATTTAGATATAAAATAATGTAAATATGAAAATTTGAACTTATCAGTTATACCATTTTTACTAAAATATTCCTCCTCTTAATTGTTTCCCCTCTAAATAAATAGGATAGGGGAAGTTATGGAATGGATGAGGGGTTTATTCTTTACCTCGGGAGGAGCTTGAAATCTAACTTTTATAATGATGAGTTTATTATCCATAACCATAACATATGGTCAACCTTATTCACAAAGGACTTAGGAAAAACATAATTTCATGCATCGTTAGTGCCATTTGAAATTGTATCAATAACCTTAATTGAGATATATCCATTGGTAGAAGAGGATTTACCCTTGTATAAATTCCAATCATGGATTTAGAGCCTAAACTAGTATTAAATCCCCCATTAACATATCCAAAATAAGAGACTTGAATTGCACCTAGAAATTAGTCTTTCCATTCATCACATAATGCATCTCAAACAAGTCTAGTAGAGTTACCATTCCTAATGCCATCACTTGGAGGAAAAGCATGATTTCTCACAAGGGTTTGAAGAGAAAAATCTATTTCGGATCTCCATTGCTTCATTAACAATGTAAAAAATAATGAAAGCCTAATTTTAAGCATAACATGACTTTCTTAACAAAGCAAAGGACAATTTCATCTTTAGTCACTTGAACATTTGTAAGATTTTATTTTAACTAAGATTATTAGTTTAATGTTGGGGAAATAAGGTGTTTAGTAGTTTATGCATGCAAACTAGGAATTAGACCTATTTCCCTTGATTACATTAAGAAGAGCTCTAATTTTCAGAATTTCCAAATTGGTTTACTTCAAGATGCCAAAGTGTCTATTTTTTTCTCTTAGTTGCATAACATTTCATTCAGTGGGTCATTTTTCTCATTTTTTGAAACATGAAGGTGAAGTTGTCACCTTTGTCTTTCCTTTGTGGCATAAGTATTTTGTTGATCATGGATTTGAGACCACTAATTAAGTGGTTTGAGCCCTTTTCCACATGTACAATCATTATTTTGGAGTAATTAATGTTTATGTATCTAATGACGCGGTTGAAAAATATTCCCTTTGGTACTAGATAGTTGATTCAATGCTAGCTTTCACTTGGGTTTTGTGTAAGGATTTTGATATGATTGAGTCTCCCCATAACAAGTGTAGAACCTTGATTATGTGACACACAACTAGTGATATAGATGCATGGTTTTATATGCATGATAAATTATGTATTCTCAACCCTAACTCCAACCATCACGTAGACCAATCACCATGGCACATGTGGGCCATCTTTCAAACCAGCCCTAATAGAGTCATAAAAAGGCTAGATTTTTCTAGTTATTATTCCTTACTTGTGGAGTTGTTGGTGGATTTTTTCTTTTTGGACCACTTCTCCATCTAATTTTATATTGAATGACAAGTTAAACTCCAAAACTTATGAAGAGACAATTATTTCTCAACGTGACTTTTCTCTCTTATAAGGCCATCTCTACTCATACCCAACATGCCTAGAACTTTGAGCCACATCCCCTTCAATAAAGTAGTTGGATATAGTGGTGGCATGATGTAATATCATATACTGCCAATTTTTTTTAGACATTTGGGCACTAGCTACCTTGACTTCACTGTCACTCATACAAGACCACTAGTTGAGAGCTCCACCATGTTGGCACTACTTTGGAAGCTCAATAGTTTGGTTCTACCACCAAACTTCATATTACACAACTATCATAGAAAAAATAAGTGTAGATGCATATTCTACCTAGAATTTTAATTCAAAACCAAACTTCATTGGCTCAAAGTTGGAGACAAAATCTCAAAGGGTCTTTTCTATGCATTGCGGGATCATCATACCATCATTACATCAAGACAATCTTTTAAGGTAATTAGATCCTTTGTGAAGTACCTAATATTGTCCATGCCTTATTTTTCATAATGAAATATCTTTGTTACCTAGGAAAATAGTCCTACAAGACAATCTAATTTGCACAGGTGCCTTGAAGTGGTTTCATTCTAGCTTACTAGTGTTTAATGCATTTTCTATGATCAACTTCTTTGTCTAGAAGACTTCAAAGAAGAAAATTTATCCATGGGTAATGAGAAAAAGTCCTTGGTTTAAATAATTTCCCCTATGATCTTTATAAATCTTTTTGAGAAGCCATGGGTAAATACCTCCATATGGTATATCTAGTAGCACTACATAATGGGTTATTAGGTAACTTGATTGATAGAGGTAATATAAGATTCATACCCAAAATGAGAAGCCTAGAGAACATCAATAACTAACATCATGCCATGTTATTGACTATTTCCTAAAAAACCATTTTCCAAAGCACTCACCCTCAAGTTTCACTTGATGTCATCACTTATTGTCAGACCTAAATAGAGAAGATTTAATAAATCCTAGTTCATCCTAGATAATATTATAGTAGTTTGTAAAGGAATGGAATGGGAACGCCAATTTCAACAACCCTTGATTTTAGTTAGATCAAATATTCTAAAGCCTACGACCATATTGAATGACCTTTCACTCTTTCACGCTTCAATATATGTTGTCTTTGGGCCATCATTTCTTCAATCAGTGTAGATGTTCTTCATTAATTTGCCTCAACTTATATCATCATTGTTGGCCAATGATCCTCCTATTTTGGTCTCTTTCAGCTCATTGGTCAAGGATTCCTACTTGCTACATCTCTTTATCTATTAGCTATGGTAGGTTTTGGCTACCTACTAGCACAAGCTATTTTAAAATCTCATGCTAAGGGTTTTTCTTTGCCTCATACAACTAGGTATTGAATCAATGGTCACTTTGTCGATGATTCCTTTCTCACACTTTGTGAAGGTGAGAAGAGTAAATTAATTGGGCTCTTCAATGCTTGGATTCATTTTGTCAAGTGTCTAGTTAACATTTAGTGGTGCATAAGACACTTTGTTACAAGAAATTTCCTTCCTAGCTTTCCTCAAGGGATTGTCATGCTAGAAATAGTAATAACTTTTATTTTAAAATTTGGCAAAAAGTAGGACCCTCCATGCATGATTAGCTAGCACACTAAGACACACAAAAATAATTATAAATTTATTTAATGTGGATGATTTGTCTCACATTTTGGTACCACACATAGATGGGGTCACCCACCCCATGAAGTACAAAAAATCATCTTCAAAATATAATACGTATTTTCCTTCATTTTGTTTCATATTTTCCTTAATTTTGTTTCATTTTCCTTTGATAGAAACAACATGATGGTAGAAATGCTCCTTTCATACCAATGACAACAATATTTCTAACATACATGGTATAAAATAATCCCCAAAAAGTTTTTGTTGTCATATGACCTACATATATATTAACCACATCAAAAGCATTTCCTAGCTTCATGGAAAACGATTGAGTACATGACTTGAAAATAAGAAAAATGGAATTAAGATGTGTAAAAGTCCTTTTATTACATTCCATAAACAAGCCCTTAGAGTTACCTTCAAACCTAGTGAAAGAAATTCCTAATACTTTAAAAGAAAATTTTAAAAATATTCTTAGCTTTCGTACCCTCACCCAAGGTTTCTTAAAGCAACAAAATATCTAGTTTGTAACCAATACTAATCTATGCAATTTTTAAAAAAACTACACAAACCATGAGTCTTAAGAGAGATAATTAACATGGTGTAACTTTCCTAAGGGTTTGGCTTGCTCTAAGTTCCTCCCAAATTGTTCTTTGTTCACCACTATAAATATCCTTAATGTGTTAATTTTGGCATGATAAATGAAGGGATTTCTCCATGTAATTGCAATCTAAATATCATTATTAAGTCCCCCTTAAACTTATGACTATTAAAAATCATTGCTAGCTTGTTAGATCTAAGAATGTACTTATCAAATCCTTCACAAGACTCCTTATACCTATAGTTACAAGACTCGGTGAGTCCTGACAGGACCCAGAGAGTTCCGAGCTGAGTTAGGCTTGCTGAGTCTTTTTGACTCAGCAAGCTGACTTGACTGAGTCCTGGCTGAGTCCTTCAGGAATCGACAAGTCCTAGGACTCAGTGGACTCGGCGAGTCCCATGCTCCAGACTCTATCGCATCCAACACTTACAAAAAGCAAAAAATAAAAAAATTTAATTATTTTTAAGATTTTTGTCTTGGTAACATGTTGTCATACTTGGTCATTTTTTTAGCTTAGGGGAAGGAGGGTTTATACAAATATAATATTTAAGTATAAGTGACATTTATTTCTTTCTTATACTTTAAGTTATATTTTTATATACTATAAATATTGTCAGGATGTTTGAGATATGTTTCAACTTCATAGGAGTTAAAATGTAGATTCTAGATTTTGGGGGTTTTCAAAAAATTCCAGACTTAAGCCAAATTTCAGGATTTAGCATGTCTTCAATAGTGTTATCTCCCACAACCCTCCTAGCTTTTTGAGGTCAAATTGAAGATGGAACAAGGATTTTCTAATGATTCTAACTCATTTCCTCACAAATCACTTGGTTTCAATTCTATATTCTTGAGAGACTTAGCTCAACACTTGCTCACACCCTAAACAAACATTACTTTGCAGTAGGCCAAAATTGCTCAAACTCACTCTTGGACTCGAAGACATGAAAATTGCTACCACCTAAGACTACCTTAGTTGAACTTCAAACAATGATACTTGAACTTGATTTTATGATTTAATTTTAATGTTTTGAATCTTTGATGTTAAACTTGAAGTATATGATGTTATGATGGTATGATCATGATTCATGATTCTATGATTACAAGTTTATGGTGTTTTTGTTGTTTAATTTTTTTTTATGATACTATATGACATTCTAATCTTAAATCATGCTTCTATGCTTCATATATATATATATATATATATATATATATATATATATATATATATATATATATATATATATATATATATATATATATATATATATATATATATATATATATATATATATATATATATATATATATATATATATATATATATATATATATATATATATATATATATATATATATATATATATGGGTATGTGCAAGATCATGAGGGGCCAAAAAGTGGCGATGTGAAAAACATTCACTTTTCACTCGTCCAAAAGCACATGAAAGTGCTTGTTAACTTTTTAGTAGGCCTAGGTGTCAGTACACCTGGGAAAACCTGCCACCAAAGCACAAGCCTAATCGAGTACCCGATAATATTGGGTACATGATAACTATGGCATACATCCAAAACCCGCGAGCCCTTTTCCTCATTTCCTTGCGTGATTTTCTTAAGTTCTTTCCGCGATTTTTAGATACCCGATATATTTTCAGATACCTGATATTAGAAACAACAAATTCAACTCCAAGCATATTCAGTAAGTAGTTATTTATATGATTTTTATTAATTTATTTCATTTTCATGCTAAATGTAACATTTTTTTTAAAAATAGGATTTTGTATTTATATTTGTAATAATATATGAAATTAGATTGAAATTTAGATTTTTTTAAATTTAATTAGGCATGGCTGACAACAATGAAGAAAATAACCCTCCCGCACCAAATAACGATCCCCAAAACAATCCCCCGCTTCAAAACCCTCCATCTTTACAAGATTTGATACAAGAAAATTTGAACACAATACGGGGCTTCCAAAACATGTATCAAAATATACCTACATCAGGTCCCATGCTTGCCACACTAAATACAATTGTTGGAAACATTGACACACTCACGCAGCAACATAATGCTGCTCTTCATTGGCGTGATGATATGCATGCCCAATTTGATGACGGGCTTGACCATGATGGGATGGTGGCCCTTAGTATAAGTAAGGAAGATATAGCCTCCCTTTTTGTCAATCCTAAAATTGAAATACCAGTTGACCCGAAAAAGCCCAAATTATCAATAAAATGGTGCACAAATGAAGCAATGCGCACAAACTTTTGGGATCGCTGGTGGATGGTTTTTGATAAACCACCCCATAGCAATTTGGAGGTCCCATTTTATTTCCTTAAAAAATTGTATGCTAAGTTTATGCTTGGTCACCATGTTGATTATTGGAGTATGAGGCCCAACATGGGTGTAGGCAGAGGAGTTCCTCAAACTAGGCCATCTTCCTAGTGCTAAAAGGCCACTACCTTTGTCCCCCCCACTGATGTTGCACCCCCTCCTCCAGTGCAACATCCTGATATCATTATAGAGGCTGCCTCACAAACTATTAGGGCCATTCATTTACTGAGTGATCAGTTGATCACTCAGACTAGGTCAGTGTTGCCTCCTTTGGATGCTGCTGGCACATCGACAACTTGCCAGAGTTCACATGTATGCGAGCCCCATATGTGCATTACGTGCAGGCATATGTGCCTCAGACTACTTACTGATTCTGATATATATCAGTTTCATTATATTGATGAGGGGGATACATGAGACGTAGCTGCAGAGGCTGCAACACCTCATGGAGCATCTACATCTCATGAGAGTGCTCAGGAGGTGTAGGCAGAGCCATTGAGTCTTGTTGATACAGTAAGAGTAAACATTATAAATAAATTTGTCACATGACTTATTTAATTTAAAAATAATTTATTTATTTAGATTAGTTTTAATGATTGCATGCACTTATGTATATATATTTTTTCCATTTATGTTCAGTCAATGACACAGGAGGAGGTGAGACAGGTGGATGAGTCCACACTTTTAGCCATTTCATTTGGCCTTGATGACTATACGATATATTATAAATTATGTACCCATTAGTTTTTTTTTATATCATTTGGTGTACATGCTTAAATCTCTATCAATTAGAGCAATAAAATTCATACATTTACTAATATATATTGTCATCTTATTGTGTTCTTATAGGCTACAGCCGATGTCAGTGGGGGGAATGAGAGGGTTCCTTCATCAGGTGTCGACAAAGGAAAGGTAGTTAATTGTTTAAGATTAATTATGCATGCATACGTATGCCACTTGTGTGTAGTAATAAATATTTTACTTGCACTTTATTGTATAGGGTGTGGCTATCGATGATGTCCCGACATCGGTTCGACAGCGTAGGGTTACAGGCATCTCGATTCGGAGTGATAGCCCTATTGTACGTAGACTTTTACATATTGTTATTTGTATTTTGTAACCAAGTTTGCTATGATGAAGTACATTGATATATAATTGACAATCTTTTTACTCTCATAGGTTACTCCAACTGTGAGGGAGGGCCCACAAGAATCCTTTGTTTCTTTGTTGACCCAGCCCACTATTCCAGAGGAGGGATCACCAGATGTAAGTTTTATTTTAGTTCAATCAATTTGTAATTATATTATGCTATCATCCTATTTTGTAGATTTATTACTCTATGTAGCACCACTCTACTAATCTCATTATTGCAAATATATATTTATAGGTCAGAGTTGGTATTGCTGGCATGGTCCCTTCGCTACCCAGGACTTATGCTAGGACACCTGCTCGTGGTAGGTGATCCAGAGACCAGGTACAAATATTTGTATTTAGTTATAATATTAATTAAATTAGTGTTTGAAAATTATGAATTATATATATATATATATATATATATATATATATATATATATATATATATATATATGTACAAATCATATAATGTAAGCAATCTAACTTTGGTTTGAACTCATTTTTTATGCAGGATCAATTAGAGCCCAACACTTCTTCAAAGAGGCTACATTTTGATGATCCCCCTACAGCATAGGATGCAGTTTTAGTTTTGTGGTCATTTAGAGATGACACTTGACACATTTTGAGATGGCATATATGCCACATTGTACACCTTAAAGCATTGATTTTGTAGACATTTTGAAATGGCATGTGCCATATTTGTATATGGACATACTTTTGATACATTTGATACATATATAGAACATGTTCATTTATATGTTATATTTGCATCATCTTTTGTATATACATATTTATTATTCATGTTTATGGAATTGAATGGTGAAGTTATATCTTGACTATGATTATCATTATGATTTAAATTATATCTTGTTGAAGTTACATTTGTTTTTCTTTACTTTGGAATACCTTGTTCATCGAGCTTATTATGTTTGAGGTTTAAATTCTTGTTGGTGAACAGATTTGTCTTCCAAAGAAACGCTTACAAAATGACCCTTAAAGCCCAAACAAAAAGACTCAACCAACACCAACAATTGGGTCACTTCACTGTTGAGAAGCGTAAGCACCCTCTAAATTATCCGGGTATAGCTCCCCGTGCAGGATTTACAATGAATCAACTAAACTATAAATGATAATGCTTTTAACCTGAAAGCAATAAAGGCTTACAAACATCTATTCGTAAACATGAGATAGATGCAAAGGGACTAATTTACTGAAAAGAAAAGGACAATAAATGCTACAAATTTCATTTGCCTAAACAATGCATTACAAAAAGGAACTAAGAGAGAAAGATGAATGGTTCTTTCCAAATACATGAAAAACTATAGCACAAAGTCCATAGATGATCGTGCTGATGATCAGACGTAACAAATACGCATTCAAAAGAAACCAATATCATTCAAAGATGAATATCAATCAGAAAGTGAGCATCTAAAATCAAATTTTTAATATGCTGACATATCCTTCTTTGAACACAGCAAAACAACAAAGATTCTACTGTTCCTGTACATTAATCATTATCTAAAAATAAAATCCCTCTTTCCCTACATTACAATAAAAATCTTAATCTATCCCTCCCCTGGCACAAAGTCTCTTGGGTCAGGCGGAATCTGGAACCCCCAAAATCTCCTCTACGAGCCTTATTTATTTTCCCCTTTTAGTCAGTTTCTTTCCTGTTATAATAACTAATTCTTGAGGATGTGTCTATCCACATCTTCTTTCTTGAATACATTAAAGTCTCCCTTTGTGAGTGCCTTAGTAATATTTTGTTATGAAAGTCCATGTTACTTGGCGCTCTACATCTTTCAAAATGGATATATTCCTATAGAATAGTGCCATCTGGATCTTATTACAACACAAGTGTTAATGCCTCTGTGTTTTGATTGGACGCTTGGTGCTATAACTAGAGCATGTCATTTATGGCTCTCCACACACATACCGCTTCATGCAAGTGACACCAAGAAACATTTTGTCAAAGCCATCATACATACGTATATTGGGATTCAATTGCGAGCACGTCCTCCTCAATTTTCCCACCCTATAAACCTGAAGCCAACATCTATGAATCATGACTGATGTCAACAGAAAGAACTACATTATCATGCATCATGAAGGCATCATCAGCTTGGTATTGAAAATCGCTCTTAAGTTTCCCACTGATATAGTCCCAGACCTCTATGAATCCAACAACTGAGCATGAAAAAAGGTTCTATCCATTAGGGAAGATGTCGGGTCCTCCTTGACATTCAGTGTTGGGGCATTCTCAGGAAATGATAATGTCTTAATATTGAAATTGCATTATAGATTATCATGTTCTCGAATGCCAATACTGTCGATGTGCAAAACCAATTCTCATTGTCATCGACTAGTCTAACCTAACAAAGCTTTGGAAACTTCATTTTTGGATACCTTTTACTAGTTCTACTACTCCTATCTGTAATTGCATATGTCATGCTCTGCTTGTGGGCATTCTATTGAACAGTTTACATATATGAGCCCCTAATGCAGAGGTTACAACAAGAAAGTGGAGTGCCCTTCTACTACCTCCCACAACTCACCAACCAACCACAAAGGCTTAAGGGTAATCCCAAACTCTTTTGATGGTATAACACAACCAAAAAAATGTATTTCTATCCCAATAAACTCCCTTTGCAAAGTTACACACTCAATCAAACTTCAATGCCTTTTTGGCTTTAGGGACACTAGGCCTAAAACTAACTTATTGATAGAACTCTTCACCAGTGGACTTCCTGACCACTCCCAAGCATTTAGATGGTCCTCATATGACCTAAGGCCTCTGAAATAACACTTGGTTTATTCCCACCAAAACCGTACCATGGCAAACTAGACCTGCACGCCAATTTCCTTGTAGCCTTCTCAATAGAGGTTTTCTACTCTAACTTTTGCACAACTAAGTATCTTGATACAATCAAGGAATTTTTAGACACCCATTTGGAAGTTATTTAAGATCTCAAAGCCTTGCCTTCCAACTCCACTCTAGCACCACCTAACACCCACCTTGGACACAGACCTAATTGGCCTAATTAAGCTTGGTTTACAAAGCAAGTATGAGGTATAGGGTTCATGGAACTGGTATAGTGCTTAAAATATTCTTCTCCAATACCAAATGACTCAAAACCACCTTTACTTCACTCACTTATCTATTCTATGCACTTCTTTACAACTTTCTTCTACTTTCTATATTGAATCCTCTCAAAAATTCAGACTAGGGCCTGATGCATGAAGGCCTTTCCCTTCGAGCCACTGCATGAGCCTTTAGAATCCATTTATAGATAGACCTAACTTGTATTTTCCAAATTCTTAGGTTAAACCCATGGCTAGAATGCAAGTTAGGCCTCCATTAGTGTTCAGGGCCCTAGAAAAGCTTGCTTCCTGGACTGTTTTGAAAAGAATTGAAATAACTTTAACAAATGAAACTAAAACTTCTTCAAATCAATGAAAATGTTCAATAACATGCAATAAAATATTCCCAAATTCAAATCATGACCCTGTAAGTTTGTACACGCTCGTACAACTCTGAGAAATGGCTCAAAAATGGTTTGTATTCCTCCTTTATGGCATCAGTTTACAAAAATCAACTTCTTACCATTATGGTTTGAAGTGATGAGCATATATAACCTTCAAAATGAAGGTATATTGATTGGAGAACCCATTTGACTCTTGGGTTTCGAATTCCAATCTCTCAAGAAATTTCAAAAAGTTGCAACAACAACTTTTATTGCATTTTTGCAATTTTGCAAAATATGCCATTTTATGAACTCGATAGAGTTTATGATTTATTTTTGAGATCAAAACCTATCAACATGATTTTTCAAGTGAAAATAATCTAAAATCAACCTTTAAGACTCCATAAGCCTAACCTAGCAAATTATCACTAACTAGGTGAACCCCATGACCTAAGGTATCTTAGGCTTATAACATTGCCAAAAGATCCTTGATCACACATTAGGGATTCCAAACCAAAATTAGGATGATCTATTTAGATCCATCCTATTTATTACAAACATAAAAATACAATTCAAACTCCTACTAGTGGAGGGTGCCCTGCACCAGCCCTGGAAGATCGCTACCCAATCATGCTTAGTGCACCTTGGGGTCACTTGGGTCGAGTGTGGTCGCGAGCATTCTGGTGACTCTGTGGGAAGAATGGGGTTGTCTCTAGTGTTTACCCGGCCAACCAGAGCCAATGGAGTAGATGATTCGATGCCAGGTTAGACGGTTTGAAAGATACATTGCTGAGCCACTTTCAACTGACCCTCACTGCAAGTTTTGGCATCGACTAAGATCACCTTGCCAAATGAAAATGAAGTCAAATCACCCAAAATTGAGAGAGGTTATTGTAGACCTCAAAAACATGATCCCATAGCACCTAAAAAATTTTTGATACCTCTCACGAATTTTGAGATATGAGCCTCGAAAGATTTCTACCCAATCATGCTTAGTGCACCTTGGGGTCACTTGGGTCGAGTGTGGTCGCGAGCATTCCGATGACTTTGTGGGTAGAATGGGGTTGTCACTAGTGTTTACCCAGCCAACCGGAGCCAATGGAGTAGATGGTTCAATGCCAGGTTGGATGGTTTGAAAGATACGTTCCTGAGCCACTTTCAACTGACCCTCACTGCAAGTTTTGGCATTGACTGAGATTGCCTTTCCAAATGCAAACGAAGTTGAATTGCCCAAAACTGAGAGAGGTTATTGTAGACCTCAAAAACATGATCTTGTAGCACCTAACAATTTTTTGATACCTCTCATGAAGTCTGAGATATGAGCCCTGGAAGATCGCTGCCCAATCGTGCTTAGTGCACCTTGGGGTCACTTGGGTCGAGCATGGTTGCGAGTGTTCCGGTGACTCTGTGGGTAGAATGGGGTTGTCACTAGCATTTAATTAGCCAATCAGAGCTAATGGAGTAGATGATTCAATGCCAGGTCAGACGGTTTGAAAGATACGTTGCTGAGCCACTTTCAACTGACCCTCATAGCAAGTTTTGGCATTGATTGAGATTGCCTTGCCAAATGCAAACGAAGTCGAATCACCCAAAACTGAGAGAGGTTATTGTAGAACTCAAAAACATGATCAAGTAGCACTTGACAATTTTTCAATACCTCTCATGAAGTTTGAGATACAAGGCCCGAAAGATCACTGCCCAATTGTGCTTAGTGCACCTTGGGGTCACTTGGGTCGAGCGTGGTCGTGAGCGTTCTAGTGACTCTGTGGGAAGAACGGGGTTGTCACTAGTGTTTACCTGGCCAACTAGAGCTGATGGAGTAGACGGTTTGATGCTAGGTCAGACGGTTTGAAAGATACACTACTGAGCCACTTTCAACTGACCCTCACTGCAAGTTTTGGCATCGACTGAGATCACCTTACCAAATGCAAACGAAGTCAAATCGCCCAAAAATGAGAGAGGTTATTTTAGACCTCAAAAACATGATCTCGTAGCACTTGATGATTTGTTGATACCTCTCACGAAGTTTGAGATATGAGCCCTGGAAGATCACTGCCCAATCGTGCTTAGTGCACCTTGGGGTCATTTGGGTCAAGTGTGGTCACGAGCATTCCGGTGACTCTGTGGGTAGAACAGGGTTGTCACTAGTGTTTACCTAGCCAACCAAAGCTAATGGAGTAGATGGTTTGATGCTAGGTCAGATGGTTTGAAAGATACGTTGCTGAGCCACTTTCAACTGACCCTCACTGCAAGTTTTGGCATCGACTGAGATCACCTTGCCAAATGCAAATGAAGTCAAATCACCCAAAATTGAGAGAGGTTATTATAGACCTTGAAAACATGATCCCATAGCACTTGACAATTTGTCGATACCTCTCACAAAGTCTGAGATATGAGCCCCGGAAGATCGCTGCCCAATTGTGCTTAGTGCACCTTGGGCTCACTTGGGTCAAGCATGGTCATGAGCATTTCAATGACTCTGTGGGAAAAATGGGGTTGTCACTGGCATTTACCTGACCAACCGGAGCTGATGGAGTAGATGGTTTGATGCTAGATTGGATAGTTTAAAAGATACGTTGCTGAGCCACTTTCAACTGACCCTCACTGCAAGTTTTGGCATTGATTGAGATCGCCTTGCCAAATGCAAATGAAGTTGAATCGCCCAAAATTGAGAGAGGTTATTGTAGACCTCAAAAACACAATCTTGTATCACCTAACAATTTGTCAATACCTCTCATGAAGTCCTAGATACGAGCCCCAGAAGATCGTTGCCCAATCGTGCTTAGTGCACCTTAGGGTCACTTGGGTCGAGCGTGGTCGCGAGCTTTCCGGTGACTCTATGGGTAGAATGGGGTTGTCACTAGAGTTTACCTAGCCAACCGGAGCTGATGGAGCAAATGGTTTGATGCCAAGTTAGACGGTTTGAAAGATAAACTGCTGAGCCACTTTCAACTGACCCTCACTGCAAGTTTTGGCATCGACTGAGATCATCTTGCCAAATGCAAATGAAGTCGAATCACCCAAAACTGAGAGAGGTTATTATAGACCTCAAAAAAATGATCCTGTAGCACTTGATGATTTCTTGATACCTCTCATGAAGTCCAAGATAAGAGCCCCGAAAGATCGCTGCCCAATCATGCTTAGTGCACCTTGGGGTCACTTGGGTTGAGCGTGGTCGCGAGCATTCTGATGACTCTGTGGGAAGAACGGGGTTGTCACTGGCATTTACCTAGCCAACGAGAGCTGATGGAGTAGATGGTTCAATGCCAGGTTGGACGGTTTGAAACATACGTTACTGAGCCACTTTCAACTGACCCTCACTGCAAGTTTTGGCATCAACTGAGATCGCCTTGCCAAATGCAAACGAAGTCAAATCGCCCAAAACCAAGAGAGGTTATTATAGACCTCAAAAACATGATCTCGTAGCACCTAAAAATTTATCAATACCTCTCACTAAGTCTGAGATACAAGCCCCAGAAGATTGCTGCCAGTTTGAAAGATACGTTGCTGAGCCACTTTCAACTCACTGTTAGTGGTATGTTTGAAATTTGAACTGTGAAATTAATCATGATTAAGCTTGTGAAATTTGAACTGTGGAGCTTATTATGTTTGAGGTTTAACTTTTATAGATTGTTTGAAATGCTAAAAAATAATATCCTTAAAGCATTAGAAACAACAATCAAACATGTAAGAATTCAAACCATGCAAATGACATAAGTATATGACATGTAAGATCCCTTCTTGGCACTATTGGCCACCCATACATGATTTTGGTCATAAGTCCTTATGAAGATTTTTAGGACATTTAACTTTTAAATCAAATTGATTGTTACAAATTGCCATTATAGGCTTCAAAAGATCTCAATTAACCATTAAGGATCCTTTTGTCCTTCTATCTTTGATTGGATCCATGGTGACCATAGGCGTCTTCATAGGTGCTCCTGCACAAGTTATAATCCACATACAAAACCAAGTTTATTGACTCAAAATACAATCTAAGAAAGGTCAAATTAATGTATTGAAATTAAGAATAACGAACTTAGAAAATAATACACTAAGTTAACTTATTACCTAGTCAAGTGTTCCTGAAGGGTCATCTCTTTGCTTCAGGGTCTCCAATAGTGCTTCATGATCAACAGTAGTAATAGTCCAAAGTTCTTTTGTCTTTGGTCTTCCTTGATGCTTTGACAACTTGACATTTGTTGCTATAACAAGGTGTGAATACATGAGAATAGTTTTGTGCTTCTCATAGTCTTCAAATGCAGGAACTCCATTCTTTCTAATCATGTATGTTCGCAGCCATGTTCCCACAACAACAATTGAACTAGTAGGATATGTGAACCCATCACCATCTGTCATCAATTGTACAAGCTTCTATTTACCTCGTACACAATGTGCTAACCAATAATCTGACCTCTCATCATTCCCCTACGGTGCAACCAATGCAAAAACATCTCCTAGCTTCAGAAGATCTGAAAGATGGTCATAGTCAACTGAAGTGTCCATGTCATCATTTCTTAGAGAGAGTGTCAAAGATAAAGGATTCAGATATTGTGGAACCCATGTATCCACCCACTCACTTGATTCGCAATGATCCCAATCATACTAAAAACACATGGGGCAAAAACAAGCTAACTCTCGTGTCCAAATGGTCCATGTACTACTATTGGAGCTTCAGAATGAATGCATTTTTTAAGAGTCTTTCACTATTTGACAATCCAATCTATCTCCTATAGTTCCCTCCTCAACCAACCAAAATAATCTACGCACTGTAGAATCAAGAGTCCCCCCCTGTGACAATGCTAAAGTACACCAATCAACAATAGAATGAGCATCAAGAAGTACAACACCTAAAATCCTCAATTGCTCCTTAACTAGAGCTCTCTTCACACACACACCTACTCTGTCATGCTCCCCTTTCCCATGCCCTGACTCAAAAAAACTCCAAATATGAGGTACACCTCTCTCCACAAGCATTCTACACAACCAATAAAACATTCTGGAATTCTTAAATTGACCAGTGCAATTATCTGACCAAATGAGATGCCTATCCATAGCAATACCATTTTCCTGCAAGAAGTCAAAATAGTTTTGGAAACAATGTTGAACAAACTCATGAGAGTGAGACCTGTCATCGCTCATATAAAAATGGTACTCTCTGATTATCTTTCACTCATCTTTTGTGCTTTCAGGGGAATGTCTATATGTGATGTGTACAAAAATAGCAACCTGAATGGAATTGTAATATTGAGCTTGAGTCTCATTTTGGGGCTGCAATGTATAGTTCTCCGCAAAGTCTACAACGGATATAATAGTTCCAATGGGGAAAGTGTCCTTACATGTTCTGAATTGTTGATCCAACCATTGAGACCTGTGACTATGCCTTGCATACTTGTAAAAAAGATTTGTCTTGAAATCTGACATAAAATTAGCAACATTGTATTCTTTTGCAACTAACTCACATCTAGAGCCTTCACCTCCACTCTTCAATGTATATTTCACTGTTTCATATACCTTTTTTTGGATGAGTGTCTTTCAAAAATTGTGTTCCAAACCCTCATGAAAACATGTTCTAAACTTGGACAAGCCACCACATTCTGAGCACTTGGCATTTAAGCAATCTTTTTTATAAAATAAACAACCATCATCTCTATGACATAAAAATTGATCTAGCAAGTCTCTTGATGATTTGGGAAGACCACTTGCACCACAATCCTCTAGCATTTCATTAGTATGCAAAGTAGAATGAATGGACCATAATAATTCATGATGCATTGAAAACTCAACATGATATTTGCAACATGTATTTTGAATCTTAAGGGGTACACAATAAAATGGTTTCACGGATTCAAAAGACCTTTGTGATATTTTCAATGTTGGATGTGTCTCACAAAATTTTTTATACAACATTGTTTGACTTACCTCCACATAATGTTTAGGATGTGGAGTGCGGTCTCCATTGCCAACTCTCAACTTCAAGACATCCTTCACATTTGGTGACACTCTTGAGTTAGCATCCCAAAATTTTTGAATTTCATCTTTGACAACATTTGTTAGCTTCTTATCGAAATGTGGAATTCTCCCACCATAAGCCCATGTATCAATTTGAAGAGGATCATCAAGTCTTTCTCTTCTTGCAAGTGCTCTACCCAAAGTTTTATGGTCTATATTGAAGTCAACACAATTTTGTCTCATCAAATGAGCCTTTCTCAACTGATGACTTACTAAGGAGGTTGTAATAACCCTCCGAGAAACTCTCTTGTCTTTTTCTCTACTAGTCTTCCCAATGCTATTGAGAGCATTGAAAAGATTCTTCACAACAATGGCATTTCTCTCCATTTTCTTGTTCACACGAATCTTCAATTTCACAAGCACAAGTCTCATGTTTTGCATCTTTAACAACTGCACAAAAATTTGACATTGCTCAACCAATGTCTTGTTTCAAAAAAATTGATCATAAAGTCTTGAAGCCCACAACCTAATGGTTCTATGTGACCTCTTTCCTTCCTAATTATTCATAATGTTCTCCTCAATTTTAATTAACCATTTAGGTGTTCTTGAAAGCCCCAAATTTGAAGATCGATTATCTTTATTGCAAGGGACTTCATTTCACATATAATTTGGAGATGTATAACATTCATGTGGTTCTTGTGCAACATTTTCATTCCCAAAGTCTACATTTTCAATCTCCATCTGTGCATTTTCAAATTGAAAATCCTCTTCACTTACAACTACATTTACGGGGTCACCTTGATTAATGTTTAACATACCTTCTCTCCTTCTTCGGTGATTTTCCTTATCTTTTTCCCTATATGCTTGAATTTCATCATCTGTAAACTTCCTCTTGCGTTTAGCCTTTCGACAACTTCTGCTTCCCACGGTGAGACCACAAGTTGACAAAAATCAAACAATGGGCCCCAAATCACATTTTTCTTTCGCAACACGTGAAAAAAGTATCAAATCCCATGATTGTCTGGTCTTCGGGCACAGGGAATATTTTGGTAAAATATTACCTGGCAAAAATTGGGTATCCGATTTCATATAGGGTACCCGATATTCTCAGGCTGATGAAAATAAGGCAGGAGCAAATGGAAAAAAAATAACTTTTACATATATTGATGTATATAATAAATATAAATAAAAGACGCATATGATATATATAATGTATATTATATATATACTAATGTATTATATATACTAACATGTATATAATATATATATATATATATATATATATATATATATATATATATATATATATATATATATATATATATATATATATATATATATATAATATACTAATGTATAATAATATATCATATATAATATTAAAAATTTTGGAGAATCTCTTGCAAAAATATGGAAATTATAATCTTCCCCCAAGAGCATACATTAATGAAGTTCTTCGTGCCTTAGCAGAGGAAGCCGACTGGATTGTTGAAGCTTACAGTACTACATATAGAAATGCAGTATGTATTTTTGGCCTAATTTTTTTTCTATTTTATTTTACGTCTTTAAAGGTGGTCAACTAAATCTTTGTATTAAATGTGCCTTTTATAGGCATCGCAAACCCTGGCTACACAAAAATGGAGGCTTTGCAGAATAGTTCATTGGAAGTGGAGAGAGAGACTTCCTAGGGGTCATGAGGACTCCCTAGGGGTCCTAACCCATGATAAGGCATTCTAGGACCCCTAGGGAGTCCCCATGACCCCTTTTGACACATTGGAACACTGATGTGTGTCTTAAAGGGTCTTAGGACCCCTTAAGACACACTTGAGCATTTCAATGTGTCAAAAGGGGTCATGGGGACTCCCTAGGGGTCCTAGTACGCCTTATCACACATTAAGACCCCTAGGGGTCCTAGTACGCCTTATCACATGTTAGGACCCCCAGGGAGTCCCTATGACCCCTTTTGACACTTTGGAACACTCAAGTGTGTCCAAAGGGCTCCTAAGACCCCTTAATACACACTTCAGTGTTCCAATGTGTCAAAAGGGGTCATGGGAACTCCCTAGGGGTCCTAGTATGCCTTATCATTAGGACCCATAGGAAGTCCCGATGACCCCTTTTGACACATTAGAATGCTCAAGTGTGTCTTAAGGTGTCCTACAACCCCTTCGAAAACACTTGAGTGTTCCAATGTGTCAAAAGGGGTCATGGGGACTCCCTCGAGGTCCTAACATGTGACAAGGCATAGTAGGACCCCTAGGGTTTCCCCATGACCCCTTTTGACACATTGGAATGCTCAAGTGTGTTTGAAGGGCTCCTAAGACCCCTTAAGACACACTTGAGTGTTCCAATGTGTCAAAAGGGGTCATTGGGACTCCCTTGGGGTCCTAGTAAGCCTTATCATGCGTTAGGACCCCTAGGGACTCCCCATGACCCCTTTTGACACATTGGAATGCTCAAGTGTGTCTTAAGGGGTCCTAAGACCCCTTCAGATGCACTTGACCATTCCAATATGTCAAAAGGGGTCATGGGGAGTCCCTAGGGGTCCTAGTATGCCTTATCACGCATTAGGACCCCTAGGGAGTCCCCATGACCCCTTTTGACACATTAGAATGCTCAAGTGTGTCCAAAGGGGTCTTATGACCCCTTAAAACACACTTGAGCATTCAGATGTGTCAAAAGAGGTCATGGGGACTCCCTAGGGGTCCTAGTATTCCTTATCATGTGTTAGGACCCTTAGGAAGTCCCTATGACCCCTTTTGACACTTTAGAATGCTCAAGTGTATCCGAAGGGGTCATAAGACCTCTTAAGACACACTTGAGCTTTCTAATATGTCAAAAAGGGTCATGGGGACTCCCTTGGGGTCCTAGTATGCCTTATCACATGTTAGGACCCTTAGGGAGTCCCCATGACCCCTTTTGACACATTGGAATGCTCAAGTGTGTCCGAAGGGGTCCTAAGACCCCTGAAGACACACTTGAGCATTCCAATGTGTCAAAAGGGGTCATGGGGACTCCCTTGGGGTCCTAGTATGCCTTATCACATGTTAAGACTCCTAGGAAGTCCCCATGACCCCTTTTGACACATTGGAATGCTCAAGTGCATCTTAAGGGGTCATAGGATCCCTTCGGACACACTTCAGAATTCTAATGTGTCAAAAGGGGTCATGGGGAGTCCCTAGGGGTCCTAGTATGCCTTATCATGCATTAGGACCCCTAGGGAGTCCCCGTGACCACTTTTGACACATTAGAAAGCTCAAGTGTGTTCAAAGGGGTCTTATGAAGTCTTAAGACACACTTGAGCATTCCAATGTGTCAAAAGGGGTCATGGGGACTTCCTAGGGGTCCTAACGCATGATAAGACATACTAGGACCCCTAGAGAGTCCCCATGACCCCTTTTGACAATTTGGAACACTCAAGTGTGTCCAAAGGGGTCCTATGATCCCTTAAGATGCACTTGAGTGTTCCAATGTGGCAAAAGGGGTCATGGGGACTCCCTATGGGTCCTAGTATGCCTTATCACGCGTTAGGACCTTTAGGGAGTCCCCATGACCCCTTTTGACACATTGGAACACTCAAGTGTGTCCAAAGGGGTCCAAGGACCCCTTAATAAACACTTGAACATTCCAATGTGTCAAATGGGGTTGTGAGGAATTCCTAGGGGTCCTAACATGTGATAATGTATACTAGGACACCTAGGGTTTCCCCATGACCCCTTTTGACACATTGGAACACTCAAGTGTATCTTAAGGGGTCTTAGGACCCCTTAAGACACACTTGAGCATTCCAATGTGTCAAAAGGGGTCACAGGGACTCTCTAGGGGTCCTAGTACACCTTATCACGTGTTAGGACCTTTAGGGAGTCCGCGTGACCCCTTTTGATACATTGGAATGCTCAAGTGTGTCTTAAGGGGTCCTAAGACCCCTTAAGACACACTTCAGCATTCCAATGTGTCAAAAGGGGTCATGGGGACTCCCTAGGGGTCCTATTACACCTTATCATGTGTTAGGACCCTTAGGGAGTCCCCATGACACCTTTTGACACATTGGAATGCTCAAGTGTGTCCGAAGGGGTCGTAGGACCCCTTAAGACACACTCGAGCATTTCAATGTGTCAAAAGGTGTCATGGGGACTTCCTAGCGGTCCTAATGCATGATAAGGAATACTAGGACAACTAGGGTTTCTTCATGACCCCTTTTGACACATTGAAATGCTCAAGTGTATCTTAAGGGGTCTTAGGAGCTCTTAAGACATAGTTGAGTGTTCCAATGTGTCAAAAGGAGTCATGGGGACTCCCTTGGGGTCCTAGTATGCCTTATCACACGCTAGGACCCCTAGGAAGTCCCCATGACCCCTTTTGACACATTGGAATGCTCAAGTGTGTCTTAAGGTGTCCTACAACCCCTTCAGACACACTTGAGCATTCCAATGTGTCAAAAGGGGTCATGGGGACTCCCTCCATGTCCTTACGCATGACAAGGCATACTAGGAGCCCAAGGGATTTGAGCATTCTAATGTGTCAAAAGTAGTCATGGGGACTCCCTAGAGGTCATAATGCATGATAATGCATACTAGGACCCCTAGGGGACTCCCCATGACCCCTTTTGACACATTGGAATGCTCAAGTGTGTCCTAAGGGGTCTTAGGACCCCTTAAGACACACTTGAGCATTCTAATGTGTCAAAGGGGTCATGGGGACTCCCTAGGGGTTCTAACACATGATAAGGCATACTAGGATCCCAAGGGAGTCCCCATGACCCCTTTTGACACATTGGAATGCTCAAGTGTGTCTTAAGGGTTGTAGGACCCCTTAAGACACACTTGAGCATTCTAAAGTGTCAAAAGGGGTCATGGGGACTCCTTTGGGGTCCTAGTACACCTTATCATGCATTAAGACCCTTAGGGAGTCACCATGAACCCTTTTGACACATTGGAATGCTCAAGTGTCTCCGAAGGTGTCCTAGGACCCATTAAAATACACTTGAGCATTCCAATGTGTCAAAAGGGGTCATGGGGACTCCCTAGGGGTCCTAGTAAGCCTTATCATGCATTAGGACCCCTAGGCAGTTCCTATGACCCCTTTTGACACTTTGGAACACTCAAGTGTGTTCGAAGGGTTCCTAAGACCCCTTAAGACACACTTGAGCCTTCCAATGTGTCAAAAGGGGTCATGAGGACTCCCTAGGTATCCTAGTACGCCTGATCATGCGTTAGGACCCCTAGGAAGTCCCTGTGACCCCTTTTGAAATTTTGGAATGCTCAAGTGTGTCTGAAGGGGTCCTAAGACCCCTTAAGACACACTTGAGCTTTTGAATGTGTCAAAAGGGTTCATGGGTACTTCCTTGGGGTCCTAGTACACCTTATCATGCGTTAGGACCCCTAGGGAGTCCCCATGATCCCTTTTGACACATTGGAATGCTCAAGTGTGTCCGAAGGGCTGCTAAGACCCCTTAAGACACACTTGGGCATTCCAATGTGTCAAAAGGGGTCATGTGGACTCCCTATGGGTTCTAGTATGTCTTATCACATGTTAGGACCCCTAGGAAGTCCCGATGACCCCTTTTGACACATTGGAATGCTCAAGTGTGTCTTAAGGTGTCCTATGACCCCTTCGGACACACTTGTCCATTATAATGTGTCAAAAGGGGTCATGGGGACTCCCTCGGGGTCCTAACATGTGACAAGGCATACTAGGACCCCTAGGGAGTTCCTGTGACCCCTTTTGACACATTGGACCACTCAAGTGTGTCTTAAGTGGTCATAGGACCCCTTAAGACACACTTGAGCATTCCAATGTGTTAAAAGGGGTCATGGGGACTCCCTAGGGGTCCTAACATGTGATAAGGCTTACTTTGACCCCTAGGGAGTCCCCATGACACCTTTTGACACATTGGAATGCTCAAGTGTGTCTTAAGGGGTCTTAGGAGCCCTTCGAACACACTTGAGCATTCCAATGTGTCAAAAGGGGTCATGGGGACTCCCTAGGGGTCCTAACGCATGATAAGGCATACTAGGACCCCTAGGGAGTCCCCATGACCCCTTTTGACACATTAGAATGCTCAAGTGTGTCTTAAGGGGTCTTAGGACCCCTTCAGACACACTCAAGCATTCCAAAGTGTCAAAAGGGGTCATGGGGACTTGCTAGGGGTCCTAATGCATGATAAGGCATACTAGGACCCCTAGGGAGTCCCCATGACCCCTTTTGACACATTGGAAGGCTCAAGTGTGTCTTTAGGGGTCTTAGGACCCCTTCGGACACACTTGAGTGTTCCAAAGTGTCAAAAGGGGTCATGGGGACTTCCTAGGGGTCCTAAGATGTGATAAGGCTTACTAAGACCCCTAGGGATTCCCCGTGACTTCTTTTGACACATTGGAATGCTCAAGTGTGTTTTAAGGGGTCCTAGGACACCTTCGGACACACTTGAATGTTCCAATGTGTCAAAATGGTTCATGGGGACTCCCTAGGGGTCCTAATGCCTGATAAGGTTTACTAGGACCCCAAGGGAGTCCCCATGACCCCATTTGACGCATTGGAATGCTCAAGTGTGTCTTAAGGACCCCTTAAGATGCACTTGAGTGTTCCAATTTGTCAAAAAGGGTCATGGGGATTCCCTTGGGGTCCTAGTAGGCCTTATCACATGTTAGGACCCCTAGGGAGTTCCCATGACCCCTTTTGACAAATTCTAATGCTCAAGTGTGTCTTAAGGGGTCCTAAGACCCCTTTAGACACACTTGAGCATTGTAATGTGTCAAAAGGGTTCATGGGGAGTCCATAGGGGTTCTAGTATGCCATATCATGCACTAGGACCCCTAGGGAGTTCCCATGACCCCTTTTGACACATTGGAATGCTCAAGTGTGTCCGAAGGGGTCTTATGACCCCTTAAGACACACTTGAGCATTCCAATGTGTCAAAAGGGTTCATGGGGACTTCCTAGGGGTCCTAATGCGTGATAAGGCATACTAGGACCCCTAGGGAGTCCCCATGACCCCTTTTGACACTTTTGAACACTCAAGTGTGTCCGAAGGGGTCCTATGACCCCTTAAGATGCACTTGAGTGTTCCAATGTTTCAAAAGGGGTCATGGGGACTCCCTAGGGGTCCTAGTATGCCTTATCATGCGTTAGGTCCCTTAGGGAGTGCCCATGACCCCTTTTGACACGTTGGAATGCTCAAGTGTGTTCGAAGGGGTCCTAGGACCCCTTAAGACACACTTGAGCATTCCAATGTGTCAAAAGGGGTCATGGGGATTTCCTAGGGGTCCTAACGCATGATAAGGCATACTAGGACCCCTAGGGTTTCCCCATGACCCCTTTTGAAACATTGGAATGCTCAAGTGCATCTTAAGGGGTCATAGGACCCCTTCGGACACACTTGAGCATTCCAATGTGTCAAAAGGGGTCATGGGCACTCCCTAAGGGACCTAACGTATGATAAGGCATACTAGGACCCCTAGGGAGTCCCCATGACCCCTTTTGAAACATTGGAATGCTCAAGTGTGTCCAAAGGGGTTCTAATACCCCTTAAGACACACTTGAGCATTCCGATGTGTCGAACGGGGTCATGGGGACTCCCTAGTGGTCCTAGTACACCTTATCACGCGTTAGGACCCCTAGGAAGTCCCCATGACCCCTTTTGACACATTGGAACGCTCAAGTGTGTATTAAGGGGTCTTACGACATCTTAAGACACACTTGAGCATTCCAATATTTCAAAAGGGGTCATAGGGACTCCCTAGGGGTCCTAGTACACCTTATCATGCATTAGGACCCCTAGGGAGTCCCCGTGACCCCTTTTGACACATTGGAACACTCAAGTGTGTCTTAAGGGGTCCTATGACCCCTTAAGACACACTTGTGCATTCCAATGTGTCAAAAGGGTTCATGGGGACTCCTTGGGGGTCCTAGTATGCCTTATCATGCGTGAGGACTCCGAGGGAGTCCCCATGACCTGTTTTGACACATTGGAATGCTCAAGTGTGTCCAAAGGGGTCGTAGGACCCCTTAAGACACACTTGAGCATTCCATTGTGTCAAAAGGAGTCATTGGGACTTCCTAGGGGTCCTAACGCATGATAAGGTGTACTATGACCCCTAGGGAGTCCCCCTGACCCTTTTTGACACATTGGAATGCTCAAGTGTGTCCAAAGGGGTCCTAGGACCCCTTAAGACACACTTGAGCATTCTAAAGTATCGAAAGGGGTCATGGGGAATTTCTAGGGGTCCTAACGTGTGATAAGGTGTACTAGGACCCCTAGGGAGTCCACATGACCCTTTTGACACATTGGAATGCTCAAGTGTGTCTTAAGGGGTCTTAGGACTCCTTAAGACACACTTGAGTGTTGCAATGTGTCAAAAGGGGTCATGTGGACTCCCTAGGGGTCCTAACGCATGATAAGGCATACTAGGACCCCTAGGGAGTCCCCATGACCCAAATGAGATGTTAGTTAATGACTTTTTGCTAATACTACTCTTCCACCAGATCCAGATTTCAACCTTTTTGTGGATCTACAAGCTCAATCGTGAGCCCACAGAATTGGCCAAGAGAAAAATGTAATTGTATATCAACTGATTACAAAATGTTCAGTGGAGGAGAAAATATTGCAACGATCAATAAGAAAATTGGCTATGGAAAATCTAGTTATGAATTCTTTTACGAATGAAACTATTAAGGAATTGCATGAATCACAAACCATGAAAATAACCTTCTACAACAAAGAACATTCAAGCTATAGAATTTATTAACTTTGAATTTCAACATCTTATTAGCATTCATGGAAGAGATTTCATTAGCATCCATGGAAGAAATTTCATTAAAACTTTAGACAAAATCATCTAAAAAAATTCATTAACTTCAGGTGAAATCATTTAAGACGGACAAAAACAAAATCGTATTACTTAGAAATGGCAGAGAAAGAAAATGAGATAAACCAAATTTATCAAATTCTTGCAATCCGTAGCTTCTCTCCGAGCGCAAAATGACAATCCATGGATCCAAAATTATGGTAAAAATTAAATTCTTCGAGTAAGTCATTCATAAACGCGTAGAATACTGGAATGCATGATGATTTATAGAGAATTTATGATGGACTATGCTGTGCAAAAGCCCACAATCCCTGCCATATCTCAGAGTACTGATGAGAAGCGATGGCGAAAGTCTGAGACAGAGGTGACGCTGGCTTTGAAGCGGCAAGACATTCTTCATAATATCGGGGCAGCACCTTCAAAACGACAAGCCTTTCCTCATAATGTCACGCCGCCGCTGATCTCTTCTTTAAATTTATTAATGCGGTCAGTTCTATGGCTAATCACGATTAAATTGGGAAAATACTGAAATCTAATTTTTCCAAAATTTCATATGTTTTAGTAAATTGCAATTTTGAGGGTCTTCGGTGCATTTCTGGGCAAATATGCTGGAACATCGATGTTTCCAAAATTTGGTTCAAGATTATTTGAATACCTTTCCAACGCATCAAACGGTTCATAATTCGGAGCTAGGATGAGAAAGTTATGCCTTCTCCAAGTGGACCTAAATTTTATATTTAGTTTTTTTGATAAATTTTGATAGTTTTAATTGTTTAATTGTAAAAAACTTTATGATGACTCTTCATTTCAATTCCAAGGGATTTGTGTGACCCTTGGGATCCATCCGACTTGTATAAACTCCAATTTTGAATAGAATGGAGATAGTTTTTGGTTTGCAATCTTGTTGTTCTCAATTTTCGTGTTGAATTCTACAATACTGTAGGTATCACACCAGGTATTGTAATCTGGTTTTCATAAATCAGATCAGTGGTATCAGAGTGGGAACGCTCCTTTATGCCAATTTACACAAGGTCTTCCTACCAAAGATTAGGATTGGATACACAAGATTTGTCAAAATACCCACCTTTGGGACGCACACGATAGAAGATGTCAGACGATGATGTTAAGAAGTTGGTCGAGGAAGCTTTAAATAAGCAACGTGAGGAGATGATGAGTCAATTTTCACACCTCCTACAGAAGAAAAAACCCTCTGAATCTGAAACATCATTTCATGGAAATACCCCTTTCAAAGTGTAGGTCAATTTTGACATCCCAAATTTTGAAGGAAAGGTCGATTCTGTAGCTGTTGATAACTGGTTATCAAAGTTGGATAGGTACTTTTCTGTAAATAATTTCTCAGATGCTAAAAAGATAACATTTGCTCTCCTCAAAGCTGAAACCCATGTGAAATTAGCATGGGAAACCAAAGTAGCAAATAAAGAACAAGAATCAGTTGCTGAAGATGGTTTTATACTATCTCTTGATAAGAAGCCCACATGGGGAGAATTTGTGGAATACATAAAAGAAGCTTACCTCTTGGAGGATGTATATGAACAAAAATACATAGAATGGCAACTTCTTCGACAAAAGAGGGATCAGTCTGTGCAAGATTACACCAATACATTCCATTCACTTTCAGCAAAACTCGGTATTAATGATTCAGAGAAGCATCAAATTTTGAAATATCGGAGTGGACTTCATAGGTATATTCAAACAGATATGAAATTTTTAAATATTGAGACATTGACAACTGCCTATAAATATGCTACAAAAATTGAAGAAAAATCCAAGCAAAAAGGGAAGAGGGACTACTTTGCAAACAACAAGCCAAGGGTTGAAGGTGGCAATAAATTTGCAGGAAAACAGGTGACCAAGGAACTTCATTCAAATTCACCCAAGAACACATGGTGGTCTACTAAAAAGACAGACACAGGCATGTGGTGTGAGATGCATAAGTCCCCAACCCATAATACAAAGGATTGTCGAAGTATTACAAATTTCATGACAGAAATACGAGGAGAGGAAGCTGAACCTGAATCGTCACCAATAGATAATTCTAAGAAAGAGCAGAATGATTCCATCATAGAAGAAAACCCATATGCCGTAGTTGGAACTACTAAAGTATTGCCTCGTGAAGATGAAGAGAGACTTTTTCATTCACAGATGTGGGTTGATGGAAAGCCTCTGCATTTTATTGTTGATAGTGGGAGTCAAAAGAATTTGATCTCTAGGGAGATAGTCAAAAGATTAAATTTGAAAGTGACAAGACACCCACAACCATACTCTATGGGATGGGTAAATGAGGGACAAGATATTCAAATAAATCAACAATGTCATTTGCCATATTCAATCAAGCCTTTCAAGGATGAAGTGATATGTGATGTAGCACCATTGGATGTATGCGATGTCTTGCTGGGGCAGCCATACATGTATCAGAGGCATGGGGTGTATGAGTCCAGGCCACATAGTGTTACAATCAAGATTGGTGGGAAGAGGTATCGAATACCAGAGGTATGTCCAACACAAATTGCTTCTTTAATTAGTGCTAAACAATGTAAACGCTTGATTGCTCAAACTGGAGCTTTTGTTGTACTCATGATTCGCCCTGAACAAACAAAGTCAGTTGTTATTAATACACATGCTAAGGTAATAGAGAATCAACAAAATCAGATGGATAAAATTTTGAAAGAATATCACAGTGTGTTTACACCACCAATGGGAGTACCAACACACTGTCAAGTCAAGCACTCTATTGATTTAATCCCAGGCACACTGCTACCACATGAGCCAATATATAGGAGGTCAGTTTTGGAAATTGATGAGATTAAGAGACAAATTCAGGAGTTGATTCAGAAAGGACACATTCGTCCAAGTGCTTCACCTTGTGGAAGTCTAATTGTCCTTGCTAAAAAGAAAGATGGGACATGGAGGCTTTGTATTGATTATAGAGCATTAAACAAAATCTCTGTTAAAAATAGATATCCAATCCCTCAAATTGATGATTTGTTGGACCAACTTAGGGGGGCTAAATTCTTTACAAAATTTGACTTGAAGTCTGGATACCACCAAGTACCAATTGATCCAGCAGATGTGTGGAAGACTGCATTTAAATCTAAGGAAGGTTTGTTTGAATGGTTGGTCATGCCTTTTGGCCTAACAAATGCCCCAGCCACATTTATGAGATTGATGAATGATGTGCTTAGACCATTCATTGATTCTTTTGTAGTTGTTTATTTGGATGACATACTCATCTTTAGCAGGACTTGGTCTGAGCATTTGCAGCATGTTGAACAAGTTCTTTCAACTCTGCAAAAACACAAACTTTATGCCAACATTGAGAAGTGTTCTTTTGGTATGCAGAGTATTCAATACTTAGGGTATATCATTGACACTAAGGGTGTTCATGTTGATTTAGCAAAGATTCAAATAATCCAAGATTGGCCATCCCCTAAAAATTTCACAGAGCTTCGCAACTTCTTGGGCTTAGCCAACTTCTATCACAGATTTGTGTTTGGTTTCTCACCCATATCATGGCCTCTTAATCAATCACTAAGGGGTGGAGCACAAGCAAAATTTTAGTGGACAGAGGTAAAGCAACAAGCATTTGAGGAGTTAAAGAAAAGACTATGTTCAGCACTAGTATTGGTCCTTCCAGATCTACACCAAGCATTTGAGATAGAAACAGATGCATCAGATTATGCTCTTGGTGCGGTACTCACACAACATGGGCATCTTGTTGCCTATCACAGTGAAACTTTTTCTGATACAGTACGTAGGTATCCCACCTATGATAAGGAGTTATATGCCATTGTTCAGGCTTGCAAATAATGGAAACACTATATACTGGGAAAGGAAACTGTTATACATATAGACCATAAACCACTCCAATTCTTGCAAACACAAGGGAAGATACAAAATGATAGACATCAATAGTGGTCAGCCTATTTACAACAATTTCACCTCAACATTCATCATAAAAAAGGAAGCAGTAAGAAGGTGGCAGATTGTTTGAGTAGGCCTCCAATTGCAGGTTTGACAATAGTGTTGGATTCATGTGGTCATCAATCATCCACTTTGGAACAACTATATAGTACTGACCCTGATTTTGCTAACATCTATAGTAATTTGGTAGAAGGAAAATCTATCTCTGATTTTCACTTGCAGGATGGGTTTCTTTGCCATAATGGTCACATATGTGTACCCACCGAAGAACAGAAGAAAATGATATGGGAAGCTCACTATAGTCATGTTGTAGGACATTTTGGTATTGGTAAGACTACTACTATCCTTCAAAAGTATTTCTATTAGCCAAAAATGAAGCAAGATATCATTTCACATATACAAGCTTGTGCAACCTGTGCAATTGCAAAGCCAACAAACCGTAAGTTGGGTCTATACTTACCATTACCTATTCCTGATAAGCCATGGCAGGCTGTTTCAATGGATTTTATGTCTGGGCTTCCAACTACCAGGCGGGGGCATGATTGTGTGTATGTTGTGGTAGATAGGTTTTCTAAAATGGCTATCATGGTGGCATGTAAAAAGATGATTTCTGCAGAAGATACTGCCAAGCTATTTTTTGAACATGTGTGGGTTCATTTTGGTTTGCCAAAAACCATTATTTCTGATAGGGATAGCAGGTTCATCAACAAATTTTGGTCTGCACTATGGGCTAAAATGGACACGAAATTGACAAAGTCCACAACATTCCATCCCCAAACAGATGGGCAGATAGAAGTGGTGAATCAAATGATTATTCATATTTTATGGATGTATCATTCAAAACATCCTCACACATGGGATGAAAGCTTACCCTATGTGCAACACAGCTACAATTGTGCACTCCATAGCACTACAGGGCACAATCCATTTGAGGTTTCTCTTGGGTACCAACCATTGGCACCTATGGATGTAGCAATACCATCTCTACACTCTAGTAGTTCATTGAATGGTGAGAAGGAGGTAGATAAAGTAGAAAAATTCATTGATAACATTAGACACCTACAACAACAAGTTTATGAGATATTGGAGCAGAGTAATCAGAAGTATAAGGAAAGACATGATAAACATAGAACTCCTCATTAGTTTCAGGTTGGTGACAAGGTATGGTTACATCTTCAGAAAGAGTGCCTACATGGACCAAATAGGAAGCTTCGTCCTCTTCGTTATGGACCATACACTATTGTGAAACAAGTTGGTGAGAATGCTTTTGAACTTAATTTGCCATCCTTTTTGGGACTGCATCCAGTTTTCAATGTGGAATTGTTGAGACCCTATTTTCCTCCTTTATTGGATATCTCCCAAGCTACTGAACACATTCAAGCTGTAGAGTTAAATCCCTCTACTACTGCTCTAGTCTAGTGTGACCATGTTACTGAAGCCATTTTAAAGACTTTGAGAAATCAGAACATTCCTTTGTATCGGGTGGTTCGAGCTGGTCAGCATTCTCATCAAGGCAAGTGGTTTACTAAGGAACAAATTGAAGAACAATTTCCTCATCTGTTGCAGCAGATTAGTGCAATGGGGCCCATTGCCTCTTAAGAAGGGAGGAATGATCAGGATTAAAGTGGGAAAATACTAAAATCTAATTTTTCCAAAATTTCATATGTTTTAGTAAATTGCAATTTTGAGGGTCTTCGGTGCTTTTTTGGGCAAATATGCTGCTTGGAAACATGATGGAACATCGATGTTTTTGAAATTTGGTTCAAGATTATTTGAATACCTTTCCAATGCATTAAATGGTTCGTAATTCAGAGCTAGGATGAGAAAGTTATGCCTTCTCCAAGTGGACCTAAATTTTATATTTAGTTTTTTGATAAATTTTGATAGTTTTAATAGTTTAATTGTAATAAACATTATGATGACTCTTCATTTCAATTCCAAGGGATTTGTGTGACCCTTGGGATCCATCCGACTTGTATAACCCTTGGGATCCATCCGACGGTTTGCATGATCAATGACGCCTGCATAATTTCCAGTACAACTGCTCATTTTACCAAACCCTTCCCCGCTCTCCATAATCTTTGACCAGTTCAAAGGTCTGTTCGATTGTTCTTGTTTAACCTCCCAATGACTTTGTTGAGCTGTTGGATTATCAATAGGTGTGGTACAATTGTCCGGTGACCAGAATCTATTTCGAGAACCTTTTCAATTTAGCATTCAGATTGAAAAAGCAGGGAAAGATACCATTTCACAGCAACAGGCGGTGGAAACAGAGTGAATCTATTACCCTCTGCTTCTATAATCCGCCTCTAGTGAACTATTCTTCAAAGTCTCCATTTCTGCATAGTTAGGGTTTTCGGCGCCTGTAAAAGGCACAACTATGCCGCTGTAGGGACTCATGCTCGTGCTCAGAATCATATTAAATAATATTTAAAATGTAAAATGTATATTATATAATATTTAATATATAATATATAATCTAATATATAGTTTTTGATATTAATATATAATTAAATAATATTTAATGTAACATGTATATTATATAATATTTAAAATATATAATATATAATCTAATATATAGTTTTTAATATTAATATATATTAAATAATATTTAATGTAAAATATATATTATATAACATTTAATATATAATTGATATTATATAATATTTAATATATCTAATATATATCTAATATATATATGTTTATGAAGGATGGAGAAATGGGAGGGAGAAAGTGGAGGCAAAGTGAAAATTCAAAATTGTGCGTCATGATCGGGTACCCGAAAATATCGGGTACCCGATTAGGCTTGGTATTGCTTTGTGCACCAAACCTACATGGTCAACTATTGGAATGTCTCAAATATGTGTTTTTCCCCTGTTTCTCTGAGTTCCAAACTTTGACAATGTAGCTGACGACTTTTTTTTCACCCGAATTTGATAAAATGAAAAGGATATCTTAAGGAGATTATCAGCTTTCTATCGATATAATTGCTGTCAAATTTTGAATTCGGTAAGTAATTATTAGTTATTTTTCAATTGAGCTACCTCTAAAGTGCTGATTTATATACTGATTGAAAAATGACTATAACTTTCAAACGGTATAACATTTTTGAAATCTGAAAAATGCGTCACATTCTATGCTTCGTCTACTATAAGGAATTTTTTTTTTTTTGAATTTTGTAAAGTTTTGAATGAGTTAAGGTGGTCAGACATGGGAGTTTTTTTATTCTGAAAATGTTGTAGTAGAAAATTCATAATTAATTAATTATTTTTTTGGAATAAAATTACAAAAAAATATGCGTCACATCTAGGCATGAGTCTACTACATATATATAAAATCTTATAATAAAATATTATCATTTGATTATGATTAAGGTGGTCAGACATACACCTACTTCTTATTTTTTTCCTGAAATTTTTGTACTACTGCATTGAAATCTATTCTTTTCACCAATCATACTAACTTTTTCTCAAAAAAGGCCTAGTAGTTTAGACACTACATTCAATTTTCTATAGATTCTATTCTTACAACTTTTTGATATTAGGTTCATAGCTAGTTGAAATTTTCACGTCAAGTTGACTAACCCTGATTTGCTGATTTTTCATTGCCACTTAAGGGCATAGTTTGGCCCCTCATGATCTTGCACATACCCATATATATATATATATATATATATATATATATATATATATATATATATATATATATATATGTATGTATGTATATATATATATATGTATATACATATATATATATATATGTATGTGTATATATATGTATATGTATATATATATGTGTATATATATGTATATATATATATATGTATATATATGTATATATGTATATATGTATATATATGTATATATGTATATATGTATATATATATATATATGTATATATGTATATATATATATATATATATATATATATATATATATATATATATATATATACTTTTTACATGTTTTTTTACGAACGAACCCAAACCCCTTTTCAAAATTTTGTCGTACCAGCAAACCGGTCCTTCGTATTCGAACTTGGAACCGGACCCGAATTGACATCCTAGTTTTTAATGATTCTTTTTTTTTCTTATATCCCTTCTCTAAGACTTAAAAATGTCATTCCATCATTTGAAAAGACTTAGAAGAGATGAAAAAGGCTTGGGAGAAGAATATAGAGGTTTTAGAAAATAGATTAGCAAATCGATTGGCTAGACGACAAGGAGACCTAGTAGAGGACCCTAAGGCTGAGAGTGAGGGATCTGAGGATGATGATGATTATGAGGAGGATGAGGATGATGAGGATGCCACTAAGGTTGAGCCTTAGACATAAGGACATAAGATGGCTCCAAAATCTTCCATGACCTATCTTAGGCATACACACAGGAAAACATAGACCGCCTTAGTCTTCTAGGCTCTAGCTTTTATTTTGATATATGTTTTAAACTTTTGATTCCATGGATTTCATATTCCATGAATATTGTAGACTTTTGATAGTGACACTATATATATTTTATATTTCTAATATGTTATTTAGTAACTAGTTTAACAATTAACTTATTTCCTTCAAAAATTTGCATTTATACTTATGTGATCAATGTAAACTTGTTTATGTGTGCAAAGTAGCTTCTATTTATCTCAATTATTGTGTCTTTGATGTTAATTGACTGATTGATGCATGAAAAAGTTTTAAATCCTTAAAAATCTTTGAATTTCTTGGGTTTTTGAATTTACTAAGTCCTTGTTGAGTACAGGTGCTGAGTCTGAGTTCAAGCCTGAATCCAGCTTGCTGAGTTTGAGGCAAGTCTAAGTCTTCTAACACTGTTTATAGCTCATGAAGGAGGAAAAATAAGAGAAACTATCTTGCAAAGGAAATTATCCAAAAAATAAGATCAATAGTAGATTGTAAGGCAACCTTAGGGATGTGTCTTTTTTTAAAACTAGCCTTCTTATGAAACCCTTTAAGAAACTCTTCACCTATACAACCTAATTTTGGAGAAACGCGTGAAGAATCCTTCAAGAGTGGCCAATGATCTAGAAGTAAATTTAATAAATAATGTAAGTGGAGATTACAATTATATTATTTTTCTTTAACTCCTTGATTTTAACTCACTTCTCTAGCGAACAAGACTTCCATCAATTGTTTATCTTGATCAAATCTCATCTTTTTGGATCCATCATTACTACTTGCTTTGTAATAATGGTTATAACTCATCTACAAAGTCATATTTGGTTGCAAAACTACCATCTCATTTACATGAGTTGGGATATTGGTAACAACATCGTACTTGTCCTCATCAAATAATAATCATGCGATGACTTTGGCTTGCTTAATTTTTGTCAATCCATGACCATTGATCTCAAAAATTGTTTTATGAAATGCTAAGAACAATCAACAAGAAGATGGACATAAGTATTACATTGAGCACAAGGAGAGGACAACTTAGATTACTTAAGATTCTAAACATAATGCCAATTGATCTTGATGACCTTAGGGAGTCCCTCTTGAAGATCTTGATTCCACTAGAGTCTTGGCCATAAACTAGTAATTTTCCTAAAGAACTTCCTCATCTTAGTCCAAAAACAAGCTCGAGGAATTCCAAATATCTAAAATAATTTTAGATAATCACAATTCCAAAGGTTATATGAGCAATTTGACCCATAGAGATTAAACAACATCGATTTCATGCATTGGCTCAAAGGATAGAAACCATCTTTTCAATGACAAGGGAGATATCCACAACACCATCCTTTTCTCATAACCCTCACTATATTTGTATTTGACTTGAAGGAAGACTAACTAGCCACACACCAAGGAGAATGCTCATAGCTATACCCTAAGTAGTGGAAAGAGAAATTGCAAGTTAATATTTTTTCTTGCATCTCTAGAACTTGATTATGTTAAATCCCAAAACTAGATTAGCATGCCCTTCTCTAAACTTCATGCTCCATTTTATTTTTTCCACATTGCATGAACATCTACCTCCATAGTTTTCACAACACTAGTAAGTCTAAGAAAATCTTTGCTCTCAATGCTCCTTCCAAAAAACCAACCTCTAGGTTCTCACATATAGCTCAAAACTATTCAAGCTTATTAGTCCCTTCCTAGTTGTAACCTTCAAAAGTTAATGGTTTCCATCCAGCTAGAAACAAATCCTCCATTGATGTCCTTTTTTATCTTTGATCTACCTATCTCATCAACTAAAAGATCCCTATTTGTCTTTGAATCCCCCATCCAATAATCAAATCTACAATTGTCAAGAAAACCTACTCATCTCCAAAAGGGTGTTGTGAGTAATCAGTAACTTCAACTTCTTCCTCTATTTGACTTCCCAAGTCCACCAGACCAAGTCTGATCTCAGATCAATAAAGAAAAAAGAAAGCGCAAAAACAAAATGCAATATGTCAAATAGCTTGCATGCAACACCTAAAAATGGCCTTATAGAGATGGTATTATTACATAACCAAACTTTGAGGTAGCAGATGAATCTCCATTATGACCATGAGCCCCTTCACGAGTTGTATGAAAGAAAAAAACTAATAATATTGAAAAAAAATGGAAGTCAAATACCCTTAGACATTTTAACAAACTCTTTGTGTGCATACCTAAGGAATATAAGCAATCCAATAGCCTAAGGAAATCACCAAAACCTTTCACTAATACAAAAAGGAAATGGATTTTAGTGTTGTAGTCAAAAGTGTCTATACATGTTTACCACTGTACATGATGTGATACTGAAATTATTTCTTCCTTCAACCTTGGAAAATAGAGTACAAAAGATTATCTGAACTACTAGTTTATATTGTTTTAACTCTCGTTGCATGTGATCTAGTAAAGTATATTTTTTAAATTAAAATAGGGGTAAAAAGTTATTCAAATACAAAAGAGAAAAAAAACAAATAGAGTGTCCAGTAGAGAGACCACTACAAAATCCTGTCACTATCCACTAACCGATCCAACATATGAGACAAATCAGAAGGCAATTGCCCTCTATCCACTATATTCCAATCCTACATTTGATCTGAAACCCATTTGGCCAAACAATCCACAACACCATTCCACTCCCAAGGGATGTGTGTAAACATAACAGATTCCAAGGAAGCACACAACTAGAGAATCTATTTGATAACCAAAACCAAGTGACAACTAACATCCCAAAGCTCTTGCCTAGATAAAAAGGTCACCATCACCTGAGAATCAGACTCACAAATAATCCTGCGTCAGCCAAGAGCACAACAACGCTCAATAACATATAAAATGGCAAGAGCCTCCATAAAATTATTCGTATGAAAGCCCTTATAAACATACAAAATAAACTGAACATCACTAGAACTATCCCGACCAACTCCACTAATGCCAACATGTCTAGGATTCCCTCGAGAAGAGCCATCGGTGTTAATTTTTAAAACTCCATGAGGAGTTGTCCAACTACTCTCCCAATTGATCCTCTGCACAGGATGCTTGCCTCTACTACTACTACCATGACCAACATACACTAGAGCACCCCCTTGAAGAGGAAAATTAAGACAATTGCAAATAACCAAATCTCCAGGATCCACACCTCTAGTAAAATCACACTTAGCCAAAATAGTCTCACGAAGAGTTGAATAATTTTCCACCACAAGTGTATAGCACCCATCCTCACATCCTAAAATATCCTCCGATTCCTCTCCAACCAAACATGTCAAATGAATAAAAGAAGGACCAAGAGACCATGCAACATGAAAAAATGGTTTTAGTAGGGGCTTTACCCCAACAAGCCCAAACCTTAGACAAAAAGGAGACATGTCAGCAAGCCTGACCCCAAACACCCCACCAAATGTACCGGATCTCCTTGGCAAGAAACCACTAAAAGAAAAGATGAGAAATAGACTACTAACTATTACAACACAAGACACACCTTGAGAGGCTATAAACATTTATGTACATAACACTTAAATAATGTGGTATGTTTGATGATATCAATTTTTTACAATTTATAATATATTTTTTATAGCTGTTTTCGAACTGAGTGTGTTTGTATTTTTGTGTCACTATTTTGGATCAGATTCTATAATTCATCATCAGGATATTAGAGAGCTCAAAAAATAGAATGATAGATCACAAAATATGACCCAAAAAGTTGATGCAAAATACAAATACAAATGAATATAGAAAGAAAAACAAAAATTTATAATTATACTGTTAATATTTTATTTGTGTCTGTATTGTGCATTTCTGACCTATCTAGGATAGTCTATAGGTTTTAGTTTTGGTTTCTGAAATAGTTCATTTTAAGATTACCAAAGAGGAAATTCGAAAAGAAAATAGATTCTAATGGCCAATAAAATATCGAATCTGCTAAAAGTATTTAATGCAATGTAGATTTCTGATATTTGTGACATCAAAGCTTACAACTTACAGAGCTTTCAATTTCCTCAAGTTGCTTATTTCTGGAATAATTTTTGCAGTGATGTGGCTGTTTCTTAGAACTCTGCAACAAGCCCAGTTATCGTAAGTCACTAGCATAAAAATATATAGACTTAAAAAAATCTGTGCACTTCAAAGAAAATGTAGTTTAAGGACATTGTTTTCCTTACAATTCCTCCAGATTTTTGAGGTTTTTTATAAAGTCCAAACTTGAACCACCTTCGGCTATATCGCTTATCCTCCTGTGAATGTTTGAAATGTATATATCATTGAATAAACATTACCAATCAATATTCATGCAATGAGAGATGCAAGGACTACGCAGCGACCAATCTTTAAATGTTTAACTTACAGGAAATGAATTTAAAATCTATTTATAGAAATAGCTACTGGTTATTGTTCTTGCAGTTTTTAGTCCATAGTCAATTCTATTTTACAAAATCTAGGCATGAAAGCGGAAACATTCTTACAAGTATTTCATTTTAATCAAATTCCCAATAGATGAAGGAATTGGTCCCTTTAAAGAAGTTCCTTGAAGTATCCTGCAAAAAAACACAGTGTTCTCTGTTCTAAGATTAATTTCCAAAAATAGATGGTGCAGAAAATAACATAGATCTTAACGTGCATATTAATATGTTGTTTCATTTGGCCTTACTGTCCTGCTGAGAAAAAGAATTGGGAAAAAATCCCAGCATAAGCTTCAAATTCACAGAAGATACATAAGTAATCTCACAATTTCTCAAGCTTGATCAGGTTCCCAATAAAATTTGGTATTTGACCCACGAAACCATTGCTAGATGCAAAACTGCATCCACCATGAATAGTTAATTTAAATGAATTTCTTAAACCATTTCTACTACAGATAACATTTCTTTAACTTATGTAATTTCTTTGTAGTGAAGAAATATATGTGAAAGAACATGGGTACTCACAATTCTGTCAGATTCTGTAGCTTGACAAATGTTGGAGGTATCTCTCCATTGAATTGATTAGAAGATAAATACCTGCATAAGAAAGGAGATCAATAATCGCATAAGATATCACCCAGATTAGGCTTGGGTTAAGCATAAACGAAGTGACACTGTGACAGAAAACAGAGGTTTTTGCTACAACACATGGATAGACTATTTTTAGGACTATATAAGCTCCTCTTGAAATTTGTTATAAACATACATATTCTGCAGTGCTGCCAAGTTCCCAATCTCTTGGGGAAGCGAACCATTTAGTTTGTTGGAATAAAGGCTTCTGCAGAGCAAATAAGCTTTTATGATTCAAAAGTTTCAAACATTTATGGAAATGAAAACAACATAACTCTTATATTCTTACTATAAAAATATTTTTCAAATGCAACCAAATTGGTATGAATAATGAGAGAGGGAGGGCTTTACAATTCAATCAAGCTTGCAAGATTTCCGAGCTCCTTTGGAATAGGTCCGGACAAGAGATTTCCTGAGAGAGATCTGAACAGGCAATCAAGAATTTCAATCAGAAACACATCAACATGAAGGTACTCAGTATGAGTAAATAATGTATAGAACTTACAAATTTCTCAAGGCACGCATGGAACCAAATTCTCTAGGTATCGAGCCACTCAGATAATTATCTGAGATATCTCTGTTCAAGAGAACAACAATCAATTAGCCCAAAAAAGAGGCCTAAGAGAAAAATGGATTAATCTTGTACTAAGACGCATGATAAACCCAGAAGATTGCCTGACAATTACAAACTAAGTACCTAACGTTCAAAGCTAGTTTCCTGAGAAGTGGAAAACAGTACAAGCAGTTCTTTTTAAAGCTGCTCCTATGCTATCATATAACATGTATCTATTATCAACAGTGAATTCCATGAATAATTTTAAAAAGCTTGCCATTACATCTATATTGTGACCTTCTTTTAAACTTGATTAAACCCTAAGCTGTGAAAATATAATATTGCTCAGTTACAGTCCCACAAATAAGACAGACTATGGACCTGGAAGATTGACTTACAATTATAAAATAAACTAAACTATATTGCTCAAGTGTACCCAAGGTCGAAAGTTAGCTTCCACAAAAGTGGAAAACAGAACAAACAGTGCTTGTTTAAGCTGTTCCTATATTATCATATAACATGATCCTAGTAGTAAGGTGTAGTGAATTCAATCAACATTTCTTTCAAAAGCTTACCATACACCTATTTTGACCATTTTTTCAGCTGTAATAAACCCAAATGATAAAATTGTGAATATATAATATTGCTCTCACTTACAGTCCCACAAGATGTGATAGATTCGCCAGTTCTGGTGGAAGCACTCCATTCAGATTTAGGCTTGGAAGTTTTCTGCAATACAATATTAACAATATGAATCTTTTCTGTTGCCTTCATACCCAAAAATGGATCACATACCTAATGGAATACTAATAAATATTTATAGCTTTTACAATATGTAAGATATTCATCTTATAAGGAGATCATGCTTTGAATGTCCTGGCGGGGGAAACTAAGGGTTGGGTAGTATAAACTCCCAGAAACAAGAAAACAGAAAATCTGGCTTATTCTAATCCTAAAGCATTAAAAACATACAAGTTGGGAATGATAACCAGATTAAACATACATGTTGGTAACATGACAAATGTTCTTATTCTTGTCACAATATTCACAACTGAATCCTTGAAAGTTTATGCAGGGATCTCCACTAAAATTCCAATCTCTTTTACCCAGTTTCTGTAAAACTATTCTCAATGTTTCAACTGTCAAAAGCAAAAGGAGAGTTAGAGATTATAAAATGTGAGTCCGGATAAGTGAAGTGAAACGCATGTAAAAGAAATGAAACTGCCATGTACTTTCATTCATGTCTGTGGGTGCTGCCTGAACTTCCCCTGTTGTGAAGAAGAGAGCATACAGATAAGCGATGCACACCATAAAATACATATGGTGAATAGCCATGAGGTGAGGTTTCTGCAAGAATTGACAGCAAATATAATATATTAACAAGAGAGGCTATGAGTGAATAGTCCAGACCAGTGTACAGGGGAAGGAGAGCTTCTCATACATAGCACACACAGATTACTAGACTTAAAATTCACAGGGTATCATGGAGGATAACCTTAAGTTTCATTTACAGCTGCCGACAAAAGTTTGAGAACTAATACTCGAGTCTCGAACAGAAGATAATCTAGAAAAAAGCTATGAATGACATACATGTCAACACTGGTTCAGAATTGACTGAGTCCGAAGCAAGAACTTCTCAATATATTCGATGGGGTTAGGTTCAAATTCAAATCAAATGTCTGTTTTAACATTCGTATTCCCAAGTTTCCTCAACATTTGTTGCTTATAAAACTTGCTAGATTTTTTAATTGGGAATATCTCCATTAATAAGACATTAAATTTTGAGGGAATACAACAAAAGGATGGTCAATTTTACATGCTTTGAAAAGTCTAATATATTCAAAATACAAAATTATTATCATAAATGAGAAATGTAAACATAAGTAGCAGTGTTCAGAGGTATAACATTATTTATTGGAAATGTTCATTAGACAAATAGAGTCTCTCATTATCTTTGTATAATTTATAGATCCTATATGGCTAAGAGACAATAACAACTATTATAGTAACAAGTTCATAACCATAATCTTAGCACCTTTGTTAGGGTCTAGAAGATTTACCATGAGGAGATGCCGGCGAATCTTATTGTGGTGCAAGAGGTGTAGAAAAGTGGTTTTGGTAGGGGGAACAATTTCATTTATGCATGGTAAGAAGAAGGGCAACTTGACATTAACAACAATAGGAATATGAATAGTGCACATGGTGCTTTCCTAGTGGTTGAACAAATCTAGTAAATGTAGAAACTCAAGAATAATTTTCATAGTCTACACTTGAATCTATAAGTATATGGAGGAAATCATACTCACATTCTCAATTAGTGAAAAATTACAACCAATATATTTAGTAGGATAAAAAAATAAAATTTCTACGCTTGCAAAGTTGAATATGACTAGTAACACTACAAAATTTTGAATGTCTAGTAAAATAAATAAACTAAAGGGTGTGTCTCCAACTTAACAATTCTATAGGAGAATCAAATTGATGTGAAGAAGTTTGTACAGAGTTGCAGAGTATGTCAGATGACGAAAGGAGTGAAGCAGAATACAGGGTTGTATCAGCCATTACCTATACCGGAGAAGCCTTGGGAGGATATCAGTATGGACTTTGTTCTTGGTTTACCGAGGACTCAGCGGGGACATGATTCAATTTTTGTAGTGGTTGACAGATTTTCAAAGATGACACATTTCATTCCCTGCAAGAAGACTAATGATGTTGTTCATGTAGCAGAATTGTTTTTCAAAGAAGTAGTGAGACTTCATGGTTTGCCAAAGACCATAGTTTCAGATCGGGACACTAAGTTTGTTGGATATTTCTGACGTACGTTGTGAAAGAAGTTGAAGACGGATTTGAAGTTCAGTTCATCACATCATCCACAGACTGATGGACAGACAGAGGTGGTGAATAGAAGTTTGGGAAATTTGCTGAGATGTTTGGTTGGAGATAAGCCAACAGGATGGAATTTGATTTTACCACAGGTAGAATTTGCATACAATAATTCTGTCAACAGGAGCACTGGTAAATCACCATTCCAGATTGTATATGGAAGTAGTCCAAGAAATGCATCTGAATTGAGGAAGATAGATAAAGGAGAAATAAGTAGTGCTGAAGCTGAGGATTTTGCAAAACACTTGAAGAACATCCATGAGGAGGTGGGAAAGCATATTACCAAGATGAACGCACAGTATAAGGCTAAGGTAGATGAGAAAAGGAGGCATAAGGAATTTCAGGTTGAAGATGAAGTCATGGTTCATTTGCGGAAGGAGCGGTTTCCAGTTGGTAGATATAACAAGTTGAAAATGAAGAAGTTTGGACCATGTAAGATACTGAAGAAGCATGATTCGGGAAATGCATATGAGGTAGAATTGCCTACTGAGCTAAATATTTCACCAGTGTTTAACATTTCAGATCTGACAGAGTATCATGAAGGAGGTGTTGAAGATGAGATCACAGCAGCACAGTGGAGTATTCTAGCAACTAGTTCAGACACTAAGGAGATCGAAGATATACTAGACAGTCATGTTGGCAGAAGCACAAGGAACAGGACATATGAAGAATATCTGGTCAAGTGGAAAGGATGACCTGTTGAAGATTCATCATGGCTGACAAAGGAGGAGGTTAGCCGTCTTGGTTTTCCTCTGCACACCTGAGTCGTGACAAGGTCACTTCTCCAATTACCCCGGGTGTCTGATGCAGGAGCATCCTCGGTGTAAGAGCAATCTTGCATCACCCAAAAATATTTCTATTTTTATATTTAATAAGGGCTATTTTGTGCAGAGCTGCTATTTATGGAAAGTTACTATTTTTGGTAATTTTCGTATGTGCTCAGAATGATCTGATTTCTTTCTTGGAGGTTCATGTTGGTCATATAAGTCTGCCAGTAAAGTTTCATTGCTAGATCAAGTGTATATTGGAAGATATCGAAGATTTTTGGTATTGGCAGCAGGGTACATAAACTTTGAACTTAGTTTTGAAGGCTTTAGAGGCCCCGGATGAGGTCAAAAATTTGGGTGACGGGCGCTTGCGCAGGTCATGCTTGTAGAGCGCTTCGTGGCGTTTCTGAAATGAGGTTATAATAGCCGATCGGGTCAACTGGTGATGACTTATGGTCTTCGGAAGTTGGGTCACCTGAAATGGCGAAAAATAATTTTCTTCAAAATTTCTGTTCGGGTTTCAAAGGTTATCTTGAGCCGACTATGATGTAATAAAATGTAAAATAAAATAATTCTAAGTTTGGTCGGCCTTATTGGCTAAAATTCTGGAACCTTCCCAGGCAGTGAAAAATTGCGTATATAAGGAAGGCTGTATTATTGTCTTAGGCAGTTCAGAATAGTTCTGGGTAGTAGATCTGGGTAATAGTTCGAGGCTTTGTCTTACAGAATATTGTAAGGGAATGCCCATGTGGCTTTGCATATTGTAATTCTGAAAGTTTGTAATTCCACATTTGTGGAGATAATAAGAAGCCAATTTTCTGTTCTTGCATATTGTTGTTGTTTCTCTATTTCTGTTATGTGTTTGTGGTATTAAGGGGAGCACCCTTCATCAAGTGGTATCAGAGCAGGTTTTCTTGAGTGTGTAAACAGATCGTCGACTGTGAGGCAGTTTGCACCAGGACCGTGGTTAGGGTTTCAGCGCGCATCGCGAAAATACCTCCACGAAGGGAACGTGGCGGAAGAGCTAGTGTTGTAACACCCGAGGTTAGAGAGCTGCAGAGACAAGTGCGAGCATTGCAAGAAAATATTCGTAGAGGAATGAATCTTAATGTCAGAGATGAAAGTGAGGATGAAGCCGAAGAAGAATATCAAGAAGGAGAAGCTGAAATTGTGAACCAGGAGGAAGAAAGACTTTTTCGGCCGATTTCCAACATTGGGAAAAGACCTAAGATTGAGGTTCCTACATTTTCTAGAAATCTTAACCCAGAGGAATTGATCGACTAGATCAATGAATGTGAGGAATATTTTGAGTACGAAAATGTTGAGGATCCTGATAGGGTCAAATTTGCGAAGGCCAGATTAAAAGGTCATGTGAAGATCTGGTGGCAATAAATTCAATTAGAGTGAAATAGAAGAGGAAAAGATAAAATCACAAGATGGGATCGGATGGTGGATAAATTGAAGTGACAGTTCATTCCTATTGATTATGAGCTTGACATACTGAAGAAAATGCAGAGTTTGAAGCAAGCAGGAAGATCTGTTCAGGAGTATACAGAGGAGTTCTACCGACTTCTCATCAGAACAGGCCATGCAGAAGCTGATAAGGAGAAAGTTGCCCGATACCTTAATGGCTTAAGGCCAAGCATTCAAGAGGAGCTGAATCTGGTTCGAATGAACAGTATTGAAGAGGCATACCAGTTTGCCCTAAAAGTAGAGGAAAAGCTGAACAAGAAGTTTGAGAGCAGACAAAACGGAAGAGGTCGTGGTGGACGATCTGGTGGACGGTCATATGGTGGCCGAAATGAAGATCTAAAAAAAAGGATGAGGCCAGTAGCAATCAGAATCAGCGAGGAAATAATTCGAATCGTTTCTAGGATCAGAATAATAGAGATCAGAGAGGAAGAGGAAGAGGACAAGGATCTGGAAGAGGTGGCTTCCATGGAACATGTTTTCACTGTGGAGAAGAAGGTCATAGGGCATTTGAATGTCCTCAGTGCCAAGGTAGAACGGATAGGAGAAATGAAGGCCAGGCCAGAGTTGCACATGTAGATGAAGATGCCAGATCATCAAATTCTGAAGATGCTGAAAGAGGAGAAACGTTGATTAACAGAAGAGTCCTGTTGAGTGGTGAGAATGAACCTGAGCAAAGAAGGAGCCTGTTTCGCACTAGGTGCAAGTGCGAAGGTAAATGTTGTGATGTGATTATTGATAGTGGAAGCACTGACAATTTGGTGTCAGAAGAGATGGTGACAAAGTTGAAGCTCAAGAGACAGAAACACCCACATCCATATCGGATTGCCTAGGTACAGGATGACCACAAGGTCATGGTCAATGAACAATGCCTGGTGAAGTTCAAGATTGGAGGATACCAAGATGAGGTATTGTGTGATATCATATCTATGGATGCATGTCATATGTTGTTGGGTAGACCATGGCAGTTTGACAGATGTGCTGTACATGATGGTCGTGCGAATACCTATTCCCTGACAAAGGATGGAGTGCGACATAAGTTAAAACCATTGAAGGAGACTGAAGAAAAGGTATGTGGTAATGCAAGGATAACTTTTGTTGATGGAAGAAATTTTCTAGATGGTATGAGGCATGAGCATGTATGTTTTGCTTTAATTCTAAAAGTTGGTAAAGAGGAAGTAGAAGATGTTCCTGTAGAAGTTGGAGATTTGTTGAATGAGTTTCAAGATATTGTATCGGATAACGTGCCTGATGGATTACCACCAGTCAGGAAGATCAGTCATCAGATGGACTTGATCCCAGGAGCGAGTTTGACGAATAAGGCAGCACACAGAATGACACTTGCAGAAAGTGAGGAGTTGAATAGACAAGTACATGAACTATTACAGAAAGGATTGATCCGTGAGAGTCTGAGTCCTTGTGCTGTACCAGCAGTATTAGCACCAAAAAAGAATGGAGAATGGAGGATGTGTATAGATTCTAGGACAATAACCAAGATCATAATCAAGTACAGGGTTCCATTGCCATGAATGGATGATATTATGGACTGTTTGAGTGGAGCTGTGTATTTCTCAAAGATAGATCTGAAAAGTGGAGATCATCAGATTCGGATCAGAGAAGGAGATGAATGGAAGACTGCCTTCAAGACAAAGGAAGGACTATATGAGTGGTTAGTCATGCCTTTTGGGCTAACCAATGCATCGAGCACTTTCATGTGGCTCATGAACAAAGTTCTAAAAGAATTTCTGGGTAAGTTTGTCATTGTTTACCTAGATGATATTTTGATTTTTAGCAAGACATTGGAGGAACATATGATGCATATTCGTATGGTGTTTGAGAAGTTGAGAGATGAGAAATTGTTGATTAATTTGAAGAAGTGCAGTTTTGTGAAGAATGAGTTAGTGTATTTGGGATTTGTAGTTTCAGGAGAAGGTCTAAAAATGGACCTAGAGAAGGTACAGACTATCCTTGAATGGCCTACTCCGAAGAGTGCTACTGAGGTAAGATCTTTTCAAGGTCTAGCTAGCTTTTACAGAAAGTTTATCAAAAATTTTAGCAGTATTTGTGGACCCTTGACTGAAACAATGAGAGGGGATAGAAAAGAGTTTAAGTGGACTAATGGGGCAGAAAAGAGTTTTCAATTGTTGAAATAAAAAGTTATAGAACAACCTATTTTAGCACTTCCAGATTTTAATAACGTGTTTCAAGTAGATTGTGATGCTAGTGGTACTGCAATAGGAGCTCTTATGAGCCAAGAAGGTAAACCTGTTGCGTATTTCAGTGAGAAATAAAATGATGCCAAGAATAAATATTCTGTTTATGATCAAAAATTTTATGCTATAGTTCAGGCATTAAAGAAGTGGAGACATTATCTGCTTCCTAAAGAGTTTGTTTTGTATACTGATCATCAAGCTTTGCAATATTAGAATAGTCAAGGAAAATTGAATCAAAGGCATTTGAAATGGGTTGAATTTTTGCAGAGTTATACATTTGTTTTGAAACACAGGAGTGGAAAGTCTAATAGGGTTGCAGATGCTCTTAGCAGAAGGCAACTATCACTGACAAAAATGCAGATTGAAGTGGTTGGGTTCAAGGAACTCAAGAATTTGTATCCAGAGGATCCTGATTTTGGTGAAGCTTGGAAAGCTTGTACAGAACCTGTTACTCTAGACAGGAAGAAATCGCTAGAGTTTATCATCCAAGATGATATGCTATTCAGAAGGAGTCAGTTGTGCATTCCACGAAGTTCTATGAGGGAGAATCTTATCAAGGAGAAGCATAGTGGAGGATTGGTTGGATATTTTGGTCGTGATAAAACCCTTGGTTTGGTTAGTGAGAATTATTATTGGCCACAGTTGCAGCAAGATGTGAAGAAGTTTGTACAGAGTTGCAGAGTATGTCAGATGGCTAAAGGAGTGAAGCAGAATACAGGGTTGTATCAGCCATTACCTATACCAGAGAAGCGTTGGGAGGATATCAGTATGGACTTTGTTCTTGGTTTACCGAGGACTCAGCGGGGATATGATTCAATTTTTGTAGTGGTTGACAAATTTTTAAAAATGACACATTTCATTCCCTGCAAGAAGACTAATGATGCTGTTCATGTAGCAGAATTGTTTTTCAGAGAAGTAGTGAGACTTCATGGTTTGCCAAAGACCATAGTTTCAGATCGGAACACTAAGTTTGTTAGATATTTTTGGTGTACATTGTGGAAGAAGTTGAAGATGGATTTGAAGTTCAGTTCATCACATCATCCACAGACTGATGGATAGACAGAGGTGGTGAATAGAAGTTTGGGAAATTTGCTGAGATGTTTGGTTGGAGATAAGCCAACAGGATGGGATTTGATTTTACCACAAGCAGAATTTGCATACAATAATTCTGTCAACAGGAGCTCTGGTAAATCACCATTACAGATTGTATATGGAAGTAGTCCAAGAAATACATCTGAATTGAGGAAGATAGATAAAGGAGAAATAAGTAGTGCTGAAGCTGAGGATTTTGCAGAACACTTGAAGAACATCCATGAGGAGGTGGGAAAGCATATTACCAAGATGAACGCACAGTATAAGGCTAAGGCAGATGAGAAAAGGAGGCATAAAGAATTTCAGGTTGAAGATGAAGTCATGGTTCATTTGCGGAAGGAGCAGTTTCCAGTTGGTACATATAAGAAGTTGAAAATGAAGAAGTTTGGACCATGTAAGATACTGAAGAAGCATGATTCGGGAAATGCATATGAGGTAGAATTGCCTACTGGGCTAAATATTTCACCAGTGTTTAACATTTCAGATCTGACAGAGTATCATGAAGGAGGTGTTGAAGATGAGATCACAGCAGCACAGTGGAGTATTCTAGCAACTAGTTCAGACACTAAGGAGATCGAAGATATACTCGACAGTCGTGTTGGCAGAAGCACAAGGAACAGGACATATGAAGAATATCTGGTCAAGTGGAAAGGATGACCTGTTGAAGATTCATCATGGCTGACAAAGGAGGAGGTTAGCCATCTTGGTTTTCCTCTGCACACCTGAGTCGTGACAAGGTCACTTCTCCAATTACCCCGGGTGTCTGATGCAGGAGCATCCTGGGTGTAAGAGCAATTTTGCATCACCCAAAAATATTTCTTTTTTTGTATTCAATAAGGGCTATTTTGTGCAGAGCTGCTATTTATGGAAAGTTACTATTTTTGGTAACTTTCGTATGTGCTCAGAATGATCTGATTTCTTTTTTGGAGGTTCATGTTCGTCATATAAGTCTGCCAGTAAAGTTTCATTGCCAGATCAAGTGTATATTGGAAGATATCGAAGATTTTCGGTATTGGCAGTAGGGTACAGAAACTTTGAACTCAGGTTTGAAGGCTTTAGAGGTCCCGGATGAGGTCAAAAATTTGGGTGACGGGCGCTTGCGCGGGTCAAGCGTGTAGAGCGCTTCGTGGCATTTTCAAAATGGGGTTATAATAGCCGATCGGGTCAACTGGTGATGACTTATGGTCTTCGGAAGTTGGGTCACCTGAAATGGAGAAAAATAATTTTCTTCAAAATTTCTGTTCGGGTTTCAAAGGTTATCTTGAGCCGACTATGATGTAATAAAATGTAAAATAAAATAATTCTAAGTTTGGTCGGCTTTATTGGCTAAAATTCTGGAACCTTCCTAAGCGGTGGAAAATTGCCTATATAAGGAAGGCTGTATTATTGTCTTAGGCAGTTCAGAATAGTTCTGGGTAGTAGATCTAGGTAATAGTTCGAGGCTTTGTCCTACAGAATATTGTAAGGGAATGCCCATGTGGCTTTGCATATTGTAATTCTGAAAGTTTGTAATTCCACATTTATGGAGATAATACGAAGCCAATTTTCTGTTCTTGCATATTGTTATTGTTTCTCTATTTCTGTTATGTGTTTGTGGTATTAAAGGGAGCACCCTTCATCAAGTGGTATCAGAGTAGGTTTTCTTGAGTGTCTAAACAGATCGCCGATTGTGAGGCAGTTTGCACCAGGACCGTGGTTAGGGTTTCAGCACGCATCGCAAAAATGCCTCCACGAAGGGAACGTTGTGGAAGAGCTGGTGTTGTAACACCTGAGGTTAGACAGCTGCAGAGACAAGTGCGAGCATTGCAAGAAGAGATTCGCAGATGAATGAATCTTAATGTCAGAGATGAAAGCGAGGATGAAGCCGAAGAAGAATATCAAGAAGGAGAAGCTAAAATTGTGAACCAGGAGGAAGAAAGACTTTTTCGGGCGATTTTCAAGATTGGAAAAAGACCTAAGATTGAGGTTCTTACATTTTCTAGAAATCTTAACCCAGAAGAATTGATCGACTGGATCAATAAATGTGAGGAATATTTTGAGTACGAAGATGTTGAGGATCCTGATAGGGTCAAATTTGCGAAGGCTAGATTGAAAGGTCATGCGAAGATCTGGTGACAAGAAATTCAATTAGAGCGAAATAGAAGAGGGAAAGATAAAATCACAAGATGGGATCGGATGGTGGATAAATTGAAACGACAGTTCATTCTTGTTGATTATGAGCTTGACCTACTGAAGAAAATACAGAGTTTGAAGCAAGCTAGAAGATCTGTTCAGGATTATACAGAGGAGTTCTACTGACTTCTCATCAGAACAGGCCATGCAAAAGCTGATAGGGAGAAAGTTGCCCAATACCTTAATGGCTTAAGGCCAAGCATTCAAGAGAAGCTGAATCTGGTTCGAATGAACAGTATTGAAGAGGCATACCAGTTTGCCCTAAAAGTAGAGGAAAAGCTGAACAAGAAGTTTGAGAGAAGACAAAATGGAAGAGGTCGTGGTAGACGATCTGGTGGACGGTCATATGGTGGCCGAAATGAAGATCTGAAAAAAAAGGATGAGGCCAGTAGCAATCAGAATCAACGAGAAAATAATTCGAATCGTTTCCAGGATCAGAATAATAGAGATCAGAGAGGAAGAGGAAGAGGACAAGGATCTAGAAGAGGTGGCTTCCGTGAAACATGTTTTCACTGTGGAGAAGAAGGTCATAGGGCATTTGAATGTCCTCAATGCCAAGGCAGAATAGACAGGAGAAATGAAGGCCAGGCTAGAGTTGCACATGTAGATGAAGATGCCAGATCATCAAATTTTGAAGATGCTGAAAGAGGAAAAATGTTGATTAACAGAAGAGTCCTGTTGAGTGGTGAGAATGAACCTGAGCAAAGAAGGAGCCTGTTTCGCACCAGGTGCAAGTGCGAAGGTAAATGTTGTGATGTGATTATTGATAGTGGAAGCACTGACAATTTGGTGTCAAAAGAGATGGTGACAAAGTTGAAGCTCAAGAGACAGAAACACCCACATCCATATTGGATTGCCTGGGTACAGGATGACCACAAGGTCATGGTCAATGAACAATGCCTGGTGAAGTTCAAGATTGGATTATACCAAGATGAGGTATTATGTGATATCATATCTATGGATACATGTCATATGTTGTTGGGTAGACCATGGCAGTTTGACAGATGTGCTGTACATGATGGTCGTGCGAATCCCTATTCCCTGACAAAGGATGGAGTGGGACATAAGCTAAAACCATTGAAGGAGACTGAAGAAAAGGTATGTGGTAATGTAAGGATAACTTTTGTTGATGGAAGAAATTTTCTAGATGGTATGAGGCATGAGCATGTATGTTTTTCTTTAATTCCAAAAGCTAGTAAAGAGGAAGTAGAAGATGTTCCTGTAGAAGTTGTAGATTTGTTGAATGAGTTTCAGGATATTGTATCCGATAACGTGCCTGATGGATTACCACCAGTCAGGAAGATCAGTCATCAGATGGACTTGATCCCAAAAGCGAGTTTGCCGAATAAGGCAGCACACAGAATGACACCTGCAGAAAGTGAGGAGTTGAATAGACAAGTACATGAACTGTTACAGAAAGGATTGATCCGTGAGAGTCTGAGTCCCTGTGCTGTACCAGCAGCATTAGCACCAAAGAAGAATGGAGAATGGAGGATGTGTACAGATTCTAGGGCAATAAACAAGATCACAATCAAGAACAGGTTTCCATTGCCAGGAATGGATGATATTATAGACTGTTTGAGTGGAGCTGTATATTTTTCAAAGATAGATCTGAAAAGTGGATATCATCAGATTCAGATCAGAGAAGGAGATGAATGGAAGACTACCTTCAAGACAAAGGAATGACTATATGAGTAGTTAGTCATGCCTTTTGGGCTAACCAATGCACCGAGCACTTTCATGCGGCTCATGAACAAGGTTCTGAAAGAATTTTTGGGTAAGTTTGTCATTGTTTACCTAGATGATATTTTTATTTTTAGCAAGACATTGGAGGAACATATGATGCATATTCGTATGGTGTTTGAGAAGTTGAGAGATGAAAAATTATTGATTAATTTGAAGAAGTGCAGTTTTGTGAAGAAAGAGTTAGTGTATTTGGGATTTGTAGTTTCAGGAGAAGGTCTAAAAATGGACCCAGAGAAGGTACAAGCTATCCTTGAATGACCTACTCCGAGGAGTGCTACTGAGGTAAGATCTTTTCATGGTCTAGCTAGCTTTTACAGAAAGTTTATCAGAAATTTTAGCAGTATTTGTGGACCCTTGACTGAAACAATGAGAGGGGATAGAAAAGAGTTTAAGTGGACTAATGGGGTAGAAAAGAGTTTTCAATTGTTGAAACAAAAAGTTACAGAACAACCCGTTTTAGCACTTTCAGATTTTAATAAGGTGTTTCAAGTAGATTGTGATGCTAGTGGTACTGCAATAGGAGCTGTTATGAGCCAAGAAGGTAAACCTGTTGCTTATTTTAGTGAGAAATAAAATGATGCCAATAGAAAATATTCTGTTTATGATCAGGAATTTTATGCTATAGTTCAGGCGTTAAAGAAGTGGAGACATTTTCTGCTTCCTAAGAAGTTTGTTTTGTATACTGATCATCAAGCTTTGCAATATTTGAATAGTTAAGAAAAATTGAATCAAAGACATTTGAAATGGGTTGAGTTTTTGTAGAGTTATACATTTATTTTGAAACACAGGAGTGGAAAGTCTAATAAGGTTGCAGATGCTTTTAGCAGAAGGCAACTATCACTGACAGAAATGCAGAATGAAGTGGTTGGGTTCAAGGAACTCAAAAATTTGTATCCAGAGGATCCTGATTTTGGTGAAGCTTGGAAAGCTTGTACAGAACCTGTTACTCTAGACAGGACGAAATGGCTGGATTTTATCATCCAAGATGATATGCTATTCAGAGGGAGTTAGTTGTGCATTCCACAAAGTTCTATGAGGGAGAATCTCATCAAGGAGAAGCATAGTGGAGGATTGGCTGGACATTTTGGTCGTGATAAAACCCTTGGTTTGGTTAGTGAGAATTATTATTGGCCACAGTTGCAGCAAGATGTGAAGAAGTTTGTACAGAGTTGCAGAGTATGTCAGATGGCGAAAGGAGTGAAGTAGAATACAGGGTTGTATCAGCCATTACCTATACCAGAGAAGCGTTGGGAGGATATCAGTATGGACTTTGTTCTTGGTTTACCGAGGACTCAGCGGGGACATGATTCAATTTTTGTAGTGGTTGACAGATTTTCAAAAATGACACATTTCATTCCCTGCAAGAAGACTAATGATGCTGTTCATGTAGCAGAATTATTTTTCAGAGAAGTAGTGAGACTTCATGGTTTGCCAAAGACCATAGTTTCAGATCGGGACACTAAGTTTGTTGGATATTTCTGGCGTACGTTGTGGAAAAAGTTGAAGACGGATTTGAAGTTCATTTCATCACATCATCCACAGACTGATGGACAGACAGAGGTGGTGAATAGAAATTTGAAAAATTTGCTGAGATGTTTGGTTGTAGATAAGCCAACAGGATGGGATTTGATTTTACCACAGACAGAATTTGCATACAATAATTCTGTCAACAAGAGCACTGGTAAATCACCATTCCAGATTGTATATGGAAGTAGTCCAAGAAATGCATCTGAATTGAGGAAGATAGATAAAGGAGAAATAAGTAGTGCTGAAGCTGTGGCTTTTGCAGAACACTTGAAGAAGATCCATGAGAAGGTGGGAAAGCATATTACCAAGATGAACGCACAGTATAAGGCTAAGACAGATGAGAAAAGGAGGCATAAGGAATTTCAGGTTGAAGATGAAGTCATGGTTCATTTGCGGAAGGAGCGGTTTTCAGTTGGTACATATAACAAGTTGAAAATGAAGAAGTTTGGACCATGTAAGATACTGAAGAAGCATGATTCGGGAAATGCATATGAGGTAGAATTGCCTACTGGGCTAAATATCTCACCAGTGTTTAACATTTCAGATCTGACAGAGTATCATGAAGGAGGTGTTGAAGATGAGATCACAGCAGCACAGTGGAGTAAATCTAGCAACTAGTTCAGACACTAAGGAGATCAAAGATATACTGGACAGTCATGTTGGCAGAAGCACAAGGAACAGGACATATGAAGAATATCTAGTCAAGTGGAAAGGATGACCTGTTGAAGATTCATCATGGCTGACAAAGGAGGAGGTTAGCCGTCTTGATTGTCCTCTGCACACCTGAGTCATGACAGGGTCACTTCTCCAAATACCCCAGGTGTCTGATGCAGGAGCATCCTGGGTGTAAGAGCAATCTTGCATCACCCAAAAATATTTCTATTTTTGTATTCAATAAGGGTTATTTTGTGCAGAGCTGCTATTTATGGAAAGTTACTATTTTTTGTAATTTTTGTATGTGCTCAGAATGATCTGATTTCTTTCTTGGAGGTTCATGTTGGTCATATAAGTCTGCCAGTAAAGTTTCATTACCAGATCAAGTGTATATTGGAAGATATCGAAGATTTTCGGTATTGACAGTAGGGTACAGAAACTTTGAACTCAGTTTTGAAGGCTTTTTTCCGAAATGGGGTTATAATAGCCGATCGGATCAACTAGTGATGACTTATGGTATTCGGAAGTTGGGTCACCTGAAATGGTGAAAAATAATTTTTTTTGAAATTTCTGTTCGGGTTTCAAAGGTTATCTTGAGCCGACTATGATGTAATAAAATGTAAAATAAAATAATTCTAAGTTTGGTCGGCCTTATTGGCTAAAATTCTGGAACCTTCCCAGGCGGTGGAAAATTGCGTATATAAGGAAGGCTGTATTATTGTCTTAGGCAGTTCAGAATAGCTCTGGGTAGTAGATCTGGGTAATAGTTCGAGGCTTTGTCTTACAGAATATTGTAAGGGAATGCCCATGTGGCTTTGCATATTGTAATTCTGAAAGTTTGTAATTCCACATTTGTGGAGATAATAAGAAGCCAATTTTCTGTTCTTGCATATTGTTGTTGTTTCTCTATTTCTATTATATGTTTGTGGTATTAAGAGGAGCACCCTTCATCAAGTGGTATCAGAGCAGGTTTTCTCGAGTGTGTAAACAGATCGCCGACTGTGAGGCAGTTTGCACCAGGACCGTGGTTAGGGTTTCAGCGCGCATCGTGAAAATGCCTCCACGAAGGGAACGTGGTGGAAGAGCTGGTGTTGTAACACCTGAGGTTAGACAGCTGCAGAAACAAGTGAGAGCATTGCAAGAAGAGATTTGCGGAGGAATGAATTTTAATGTCAGAGATGAAAGCGAGGATGAAGCCGAAGAAGAATATCAAGAAGGAGAAGTTGAAATTGTGAACCAGGAGGAAGAAAGACTTTTTCGGCCGATTTCCCAGATTGGGAAAAGACCTAATATTGAGGTTCCTACATTTTCTGAAAATCTTAACCCAGAAGAATTGATCGACTAGATCAATGAATGTGAGGAATATTTTGAGTACGAAGATGTTGAGGATCCTGATAGGGTCAAATTTGCGAAGGCCAGATTGAAAGGTCATGCGAAGATCTGGTGGCAAGAAATTCAATTAGAGCAAAATAGAAGAGGGAAAGATAAAATCACAAGATGGAATCGGATGGTGGATAAATTGAAGCGATAGTTCATTCCTGTTGATTATGAGCTTGACCTACTGAAGAAAATGCAAAGTTTGAAGTAAGCTGGAAAATCTGTTCAGGAGTATACAGAGGAGTTCTACCAACTTCTCATCAGAACAAGCCATGCAGAAGCTGATAAGGAGAAAGTTGCCCGATACCTTAATGGCTTAAGACCAAGCATTCAAGAGGAGCTGAATCTAGTTTGAATGAACAGTATTGAAGAGGCATACCAGTTTGCCCTAAAAGTAGAGGAAAAGCTGAACAAGAAGTTTGAGAGCAGACAAAACGGAAGAGGTCGTCGTAGACGATCTTGTGGATGGTCATATGGTGGCCGAAATGAAGATCTAAAAAAGAAGGATGAGGCCAGTAGCAATCAGAATCAGCGAAGAAATAATTCGAATCATTTCCAGGATCAGAATAATAGAGATCAGAGAGGAAGAGGAAGAGGACAAGGATCTGGAAGAGGTGACTTCAGTGGAACATGTTTTCACTGTGGAGAAGAAGGTCATAGGGCATTTGAATGTCCTCAGTGCCAAGGCAGAACGGACAGGAGAAATGAAGGCCAGGCCAGAGTTGCACATGTAGATGAAGATTCCAGATCATCAAATTTTGAAAATGCTGAAAGAGGAGAAACGTTGATTAACAGAAGAGTCCTGTTCAGTGGTGAGAATGAACTTGAGCAAAGAAGGAGCCTGTTTCGCACCAAGTGCAAGTGCGAAGGTAAATGTTGTGATGTGATTATTGATAGTGGAAACACTGACAATTTGGTGTCAGAAGAGATGGTGACAAAGTTGAAGCTCAAGAGACAGAAACACCCACATCCATATCGGATTGCCTGGGTACAGGATGACCACAAGGTCATGGTCAATGAACAATGCCTGGTGAAGTTCAAGATTGGAGGATACCAAGATGAGGTATTGTGTGATATCATATCTATGAATGCATGTCATATGTTGTTGGGTAGACCATGGCAGTTTGACAGATGTGCTGTACATGATGGTCGTGTGAATACCTATTCCCTGACAAAGGATGGAGTGGGACATAAGCTAAAACCATTGAAGGAGACTGAAGAAAAGGTATGTGGTAATGCAAGGATAACTTTTGTTGATGGAAGAAATTTTCTAGATGGTATGAGGCATGAGCATGTATGTTTTGCTTTAATTCGAAAAGCTGGTAAAGAGGAAGTAGAAGATGTTCCTGTAGAAGTTGCAGATTTGTTGAATGAGTTTCAGGATATTGTATCGGATAACGTGCCTGATGGATTACCACCAATCAGGAAGATCAGTCATCAGATGGACTTGATCCCACGAGTGAGTTTTTCGAATAAGGCAGCACACAGAATGACACTTGCAGAAAGTGAGGAGTTGAACAGACAAGTACATGAACTGTTACAGAAAGGATTGATCCATGAGAGTCTGAGTCCCTTTGCTGTACCAGCAGTATTAGCACCAAAGAAGAATGGATAATGGAGGATGTGTACAGATTCTAGGGCAATAAATAAGATCACAATCAAGTACAGGTTTCCATTGCCATGAATGGATGATATTATGGACTGTTTGAGTGGAGCTGTGTATTTCTCAAAGATAGATCTAAAAAGTGGATATCATCAGATTCGGATCAGAGAAGGAGATGAATGGAAGACTACCTTCAAGACAAAGGAATGACTATATGAGTGGTTAGTCATACCTTTTGGGCTAACCAATGCACCGAGCACTTTCATGCGGCTCATGAACAAGGTTCTGAAAGAATTTCTGGGTAAGTTTGTCATTGTTTACCTAGATGATATTTTGATTTTTAGCAAGACATTGGAGGAACATATGATGCATATTCGTATGGTGTTTGAGAGGTTGAGAGATGAGAAATTGTTGATTAATTTGAAGAAGTGCAGTTTTGTGAAGAAAGAGTTAGTGTATTTGAGATTTGTAGTTTCAAGAGAAGGTCTAAAAATGGACCCAGAGAAGGTACAGGCTATCCTTGAATGACCTACTTCGAGGAGTGCTACTGAGGTAAGATCTTTTCATGGTCTAGCTACCTTTTACAGAAAGTTTATCAAAAATTTTAGCAGTATTTGTGGACCATTGACTGAAACAATGAGAGGGGATAGAAAAGAGTTTAAGTGGACTAATGGGGCAGAAAAGAGTTTTCAATTGTTGAAATAAAAAGTTACAGAACAACCTGTTTTAGCACTTCCAGATTTTAATAAGGTGTTTCAACTAGATTGTGATGCTAGTGGTACTGCAATAGGAGCTATGATGAGCCAAGAAGATAAACCTGTTGCTTATTTCAGTGAGAAATTAAATGATGCCAAGAGAAAATATTCTGTTTATGATCAGGAATTTTATGCTATAGTTCAGGCATTAAAAAAGTGGAGACATTATCTGCTTCCTAAGGAGTTTATTTTGTATACTAATCATCAAGCTTTGCAATATTTAAATAGTCAAGGAAAATTGAATCAAAGGCATTTGAAATGGGTTGAATTTTTCCAGAGTTATACATTTGTTTTGAAACACAGGAGTGGAAAGTCTAATAGGGTTGCAGATGCTCTTAGCAGAAGGCAATTATCACTGACAGAAATACAGATTAAAGTGGTTGGACTCAAAGAATTTAAGAATTTGTATCCAGAGGATCCTGATTTTGGGGAAGTTTGGAAAGCTTTTACAGAACCTGTTACTCTAGACAGGACGAAATGGCTGGATTTTATCATCTAAGATGATATGCTATTCAGAGGGAGTCAGTTGTGTATTCCACGAAGTTCTATGAGGGAGAATCTCATCAAGGAGAAGCATAGTGGAGGATTGGCTGGACATTTTAGTCATGATAAAACCCTTGGTTTGGTTAGTGAGAATTATTATTGGCCACAGTTGCAGCAAGATGTGAAGAAGTTTGTACAGAGTTGCAGAGTATGTCAGATGGCAAAAGGAGTGAAGCAGAATACAGGGTTGTATCAGCCATTACCTATACCAAAGAAGCCTTGGGAGGATATCAGTATGGACTTTGTTCTTGGTTTACCGAGGACTCAGCGGGGACATGATTCAATTTTTGTAGTGGTTGACAGATTTTCAAAGATGGCACATATCATTCCCTGCAAGAAGACTAATGATGTTGTTCATGTAGCAGAATTATTTTTCAGAAAAGTAGTGAGACTTCATGGTTTGCCAAAGACCATAGTTTCAGATCGGGACACTAAGTTTGTTGGATATTTCTGGCGTAAGTTGTGGAAGAAGTTGAAGATGAATTTGAAGTTCAGTTCATCACATCATCCACAGACTGATGGATAGACAGAGGTGGTGAATAGAAGTTTGAAAAATTTGCTGAGAGGTTTGGTTGGAGATAAGCCAACAGGATAGGATTTGATTTTACCATAGGCAGAATTTGCATACAATAATTCTGTCAACAGGAGCACTGGTAAATCACCATTCCAGATTGTATATGGAAGTAGTCCAAGAAATGCATCTGAATTGATGAAGATAGATAAATGAGAAATAAGTAGTGCTGAACCTGAGGATTTTGCAGAACACTTGAAGAACATCCATGAGGAGGTGGGAAAGCATATTACCAAGATGAACGCACAGTATAAGGCTAAGGCAGATGAGAAAAGGAGGCATAAGGAATTTCAGGTTGAAGATGAAGTCATTGTTCATTTGCGGAAGGAGCGGTTTCCAGTTGGTACATATAACAAGTTGAAAATGAAAAAGTTTGGACCATGTAAGATACTGAAGAAGCATGATTCGAAAATGCATATGAGGTAGAATTGCCTACTGGGCTAAATATTTCACTAGTGTTTAACATTTCAGATCTGACAGAGTATCATGAAGGAGGTGTTGAAGATGAGATCACAACAGCACAGTGGAATATTCTAGCAACTAGTTCAGACACTAAGGAGATCGAAGATATACTGGACAGTCGTGTTGGCAGAAGCACAAGGAACAGGACATATGAAGAATATCTGATCAAGTGGAAAGGATGACCTGTTGAAGATTCATCATAGCTGACAAAGGAGGAGGTTAGCCGTCTTGGTTTTCCTCTGCACACCTGAGTCATGACAGGGTCACTTCTCCAATTACCCCGGGTGTCTGATGCAGGAGCATCCTAGGTGTAAGAGCAATCTTGCATCACCTAAAAATATTTCTATTTTTGTATTCAATAAGGGCTATTTTATGCAGAGCTGCTATTTATGAAAAGTTACTATTTTTGGTAATTTTCGTATCTGCTCAGAATAATCTGATTTCTTTCTTGGAGGTTCATGTTGGTCATATAAGTCTGGCAGTAAAGTTTCATTGCCAGATCAAGTGTATATTGGAAGATATCGAAGATTTTCGATATTGGCAGTAGGGTACAGAAACTGTGAACTCAGTTTTGAAGGCTTTAGAGGCCCCGAATGAGGTCAAAAATTTGAGTGACGGGCGCCTGTGTAGGTCAAGCCTGTAGAGCGCTTCGTGGCATTTGCGAAATAGGGTTATAATAGCCGATCGGGTCAACTGGTGATGACTTATGGTCTTCGAAAGTTGGGTCACCTGAAATGGCGAAAAATAATTTTCTTCAAAATTTATGTTCGGGTTTCAAAGGTTATCTTGAGCCGACTATGATGTAATAAAATGTAAAATAAAATAATTCTAAGTTTGGTCGGCCTTATTGGCTAAAATTCTGGAACCTTCCCAGACGGTGGAAAATTGCCTATATAAAGAAGGCTATATTATTGTCTTAAGCAGTTTAGAATAGTTCTGGGTAGTAGATCTGGGTAATAGTTTGAAGCTTTGTCCTACAGAATATTGTAAGGGAATGCCCATGTGGTTTTGCATATTGTAATTCTGAAAGTTTGTAATTCCAAAATTTGTGGAGATAATAAGAAGCCAATTTTCTGTTCTTGCATATTGTTGTTGTTTCTCTATTTCTGTTATGTGTTTGTGGTATTAAGGGGAGCACCCTTCATCAAGTGGTATCAGAGCAGGTTTTCTTGAGTGTGTAAATAGATCGCCGACTGTGAGGCAGTTTGCATCAGGACCGTGATTAAGCTTTCAGCGCGCATCGCGAAAATGCCTCCATGAAGAGAACGTGGCGGAAGAGCTGGTGTTGTAACACCTGAGGTTAGAGAGCTGCAGAGACAAGTGCAAGCATTGCAAGAAGAGATTCACAGAGGAATGAATCTTAATGTTAGAGATGAAAGCGAGGATGAAGCCGAAGAAGAATATCAAGAAGGAGAAGCTGAAATTGTGAACCAGGAGGAAGAAAGACTTTTTCGGGCGATTTCCAAGATTGGGAAAAGACCTAAGATTGAGGTTCCTACATTTTCTGAAAATCTTAACCCAGAAGAATTGATTGACTGGATCAATGAATGTGAGGAATATTTTGAGTACGAAGATGTTGAGGATCCTGATAGGGTCAAATTTGTGAAGGCTAGATTGAAAGGTCATGCGAAGATCTGGTGGCAAGAAATTCAATTAGAGCGAAATACAAGAGGGAAAGATAAAATCACAAGATGGGATCGGATGGTGGATAAATTGAAGTGACAGTTCATTCCTGTTGATTATGAGCTTGACATACTGAAGAAAATGCAGAGTTTGAAGCAAGCAGGAAGATCTGTTCAGGAGTATACAGAGGAGTTCTACCGACTTCTCATTAGAACAGGCCATGCAGAAGCTGATAAGGGGAAAGTTGCCCGATACCTTAATGGCTTAAGGCCAAGCATTCAAGAGGAGCTGAATCTGGTTCAAATGAACAGTATTGAAGAGGCATACCAGTTTGCCCTAAAAGTAGAGGAAAAGCTGAACAAGAAGTTTGAGAGTAGACAAAACGGAAGAGGTCGTGGTGGACGATCTGGTGGACGATCATATGGTGGCCGAAATGAACATCTGAAAAAGAAGGATGAGGCCAGTAGCAGTCAGAATCAGTGAGAAAATAATTTGAATCATTTCCAGGATCAGAATAATTGAGATTAGAGAGGAAGAGGAAGAGGACAAGGATCTGGAAGAGGTGGCTTTCGTGGAACATGTTTTCACTGTGGAGAAGAAGGTCATAGGGCATTTGAATGTCCTCAATGCCAAGGCAGAACAGACAGGAGAAATGAAGGCTAGGCTAGAGTTGCACATGTAGATGAAGATGCTAGATCATCAAATTCTGAAGATGCTGAAAGAGGAGAAATGTTGATTAACAGAAGAGTCCTGTTGAGTGGTGAGAATGAACCTGAGCAAAGGAGCCTGTTTCACACCAGGTGCAAGTGCGAAGGTAAATGTTATGATGTGATTATTGATAGTGGAAGCACTGACAATTTGGTGTCAGAAGAGATGGTGACAAAGTTGAAGCTCAAGAGACAGAAACACCCACATCCATATCAGATTGCATGGGTACAGGATGACCACAAGGTCATGGTCAATGAACAATGCCTGGTGAAGTTCAAGATTGGCGGATACCAAGATGAGGTATTGTGTGATATCATATCTATGCATGCATGTCATATGTTGTTGGGTAGACCATGGTAGTGTGACAGATGTGCTGTACATGATGGTCGTGCGAATACCTATTCCCTGACAAAGGATGGAGTGCGACATAAGCTAAAACCATTGAAGGAGACTGAAGAAAAAGTATGTGGTAATGCAAGGATAACTTTTGTTGATGGAAGAAATTTTCTAGATGGTATGAGGCATGAGCATGTATGTTTTATTTTAATTCCAAAAGCTGGTAAAGAGGAAGTAGAAGATGTTCTTGTAAAAGTTGGAGATTTGTTGAATGAATTTCAAGATATTGTATCTGATAACATGCCTAATGGATTACCACCAGTCAGGAAGATCAGTCATCAGATGGACTTGATCCTAGGAGTGAGTTTTCCGAATAAGGCAGCACACAGAATGACACCTGCAAAAAGTGAGGAGTTGAACAGACAAGTACATGAACTGTTAGAGAAAGGATTGATCCATGAGAGTCTGAGTCCTGTGCTGTACCAGCAGTATTAGCACCAAAGAAGAATGAAGAATGGAGGATGTGTACAGATTCTAGGGCAATAAACAAGATCATAATCAAGTACAGGTTTCGATTGTCACTAATGAATGATATTATGGACTATTTGAGTGGAGCTGTGTATTTCTCAAAGATAGATCTGAAAAGTGGATATCATCAGATTCAGATCAGAGAAAGAGATGAATGGAAGACTGCCTTCAAGAAAAAGGAAGGACTATATGAGTGGTTAGTCATGCCTTTTGGGCTAACCAATTCACTGAGCACTTTCATGCGGCTCATGAACAAGTTTCTGAAAGAATTTCTGGGTAAGTTTGTCATTGTTTACCTAGATGATATTTTAATTTTTAGCAAGATATTGGATGAACATATGATGCATATTCGTATGGTGTTTGAGAAGTTGAGAGATGAGAAATTGTTGATTAATTTGAAGAAGTGCAGTTTTGTGAAGAAAGGGTTAGTGTATTTGAGATTTGTAGTTACAGGAGAAGGTCTAAAAATAGACCCAGAGAAGGTACAGGCTATCCTTGAATGACCTACTCCGAGGAGTGCTACTGAAATAAGATCTTTTTATGGTCTAGCTAGCTTTTAGAGAAAGTTTATCAAAAATTTTAGCAGTATTTGTGGACCCTTGCCTGAAACAATGAGAGGGGATAGAAAAGAGTTTAAGTGGACTAATGGGGCAGAAAAGAGTTTTCAATTGTTGAAACAAAAAGTTACAGAACAACCTATTTTAGCACTTCCAGATTTTAATAAGATGTTTCAAGTAGATTGTGATGCTAGTGGTATTGCAATAGGAGCTGTTATGAGCCAAGAAGGTAAACCTGTTGCTTATTTTAGCGAGAAATTAAATGATGCCAAGAAAAAATATTCTATTTATGATCAAAAATTTTATGCTATAGTTCAGGCATTAAAGAAGTGGAGACATTATCTGCTTCCTAATGAGTTTATTTTGTATACTGATCATCAAGCTTTGCAATATTTGAATAGTCAAGGAAAATTGAATCAAAGGTATTTGAAATGGGTTGAGTTTTTGCAGAGTTATACATTTGTTTTGAAACACAGGAGTGGAAAGTCTAATAGGGTTGCAGATGCTCTTAGCAGAAGGCAACTATCACTGACAGAAATGCAGATTGAAGTGGTTGGGTTCAAGGAACTCAAGAATTTGTATCCAGAGGATCCTGATTTTGGTGAAGCTTGGAAAGCTTGTACAGAACCTGTTACTCTAGACAGGATGAAATGGCTGGATTTTATCATCCAAGATGATATGCTATTCAGATGGAGTCAGTTGTGCATTCCACGAAGTTCTATGAGGGAGAATCTCATCAAGGAGAAGCATAGTGGAGGATTGGCTGGATATTTTGGTCGTGATAAAACCATTGGTTTGGTTAGTGAGAATTATTATTGGCCACAGTTGCAGCAAGATGTGAAGAAGTTTGTAGAGAGTTGCAGAGTATGTCAGATGGTGAAAGGAGTGAACCAGAATACAAGGTTGTATCAGCCATTACCTATATTGGAGAAGCCTTGGAAGGATATCAGTATGGACTTTGTTCTTGGTTTACCGAGGACTCAGCGGGGACATGATTCAATTTTTGTAGTGGTTGACAGATTTTCAAAGATGACACATTTCATTCCCTGCAAGAAGACTAATGATGCTGTTCATGTAGCAGAATTGTTTTTCAGAGAAGTAGTGAGACTTCATGGTATGCCAAAGACCATAGTTTCAGATCGGGACACTAAGTTTGTTGGATATTTCTAGCATACGTTGTGGAAAAAGTTGAAGATGAATTTGAAGTTCAGTTCATCACATCATCCACAGACTGATGGACAGACAGAGGTGGTGAATAGAAGTTTAGAAAATTTGTTGAGATGTTTGGTTGGAGATAAGCCAACAGGATGGGATTTGATTTTACCACAGACATAATTTGCATACAATAATTCTGTCAATAGGAGCACTAGTAAATCACCATTGCAGATTGTATATGGAAGTAGTCCAAGAAATGCATCTGAATTGAGGAAGATAGATAAAGGAGAAATAAGTAGTGCTGAAGCTGAGGATTTTGCAGAACACTTGAAGAACATCCATGAGGAGGTGGGAAAGTATATTACCAAGATGAACGCACAGTATAAGGCTAAGGCAGATGAGAAAAGGAGGCATAAAGAATTTCAGGTTGAAGATGAAGTCATGGTTCATTTGCGGAAGGAGCGGTTTTCAGTTGGTACATATAACAAGTTGAAAATGAAGAAGTTTGGACCATGTAAGATACTGAAGAAGCATGATTCGGGAAATGGATATGAGGTAGAATTGCCTACTGGGCTAAATATTTCACCAGTGTTTAACATTTTAGATCTGACAGAGTATCATGAAGGAGGTGTTGAAGATGAGATCACAGCAGCACAGTGGAGTATTCCAGCAACTAGTTCAGACACTAAGGAGATCGAAGATATACTAGACAGTCGTGTTGGCAGAAGCACAAGGAACAGGACATATGAAGAATATCTGGTCAAGTGGAAAGGACGACCTGTTGAAGATTCATCATGGCTGACAAAGTAGGAGGTTAGCCGTCTTGATTTTCCTCTACACACCTGAGTCGTGACAGGGTCACTTCTCCAATTACCCCGGGTGTCTGATGCAGGAGCTCCTGGGTGTAAGAGCAATCTTGCATCACCCAAAAATATTTCTATTTTTGTATTCAATAAGGGCTATTTTGTGCAGAGCTGCTATTTATGGAAAGTTACTATTTTTGGTAATTTTTGTATTTTATCAGAATGATCTGATTTCTTTCTTGGAGGTTCATGTTGGTCATATAAGTCTGCCAGTAAAGTTTCATTGCCAGATCAAGTGTATATTGGAAGATATCGAAAATTTTTGGTGTTGGCAGCAGAGTACAGAAACTTCGAACTCAATTTTGAAAGCTTTAGAGGCCCCAGATGAGGTCAAAAATTTGGGTGATGGGTGCTTGCACGGTTCAAGTCTGTAGAGCACTTCGTGGCATTTTTGAAATGGGGTTATAATAGCCGATCAGGTCAATTGGTGATGACTTATGGTCTTCGGAAGTTGGGTCACCTGAAATAGCGAAAAATAATTTTCTTCAAAATTTCTGTTCGGGTTTGAAAGGTTATCTTGAGCCAACTATGATGTAATAAAATGTAAAATAAAATAATTCTCAGTTTGGTCGGCCTTATTGGCTAAAATTCTGTAACCTTTCCAAGCGGTGAAAAATTGCCTATATAAGGAAGGCTGTATTATTGTCTTAGGCAGTTCAGAATAGTTCTGGATAGTAGATCTAGGTAATAGTTCAAGGCTTTGTCCTACAGAATATTGTAAGGGAATGCCCATGTGGCTTTGCATATTGTAATTCTGAAAGTTTGTAATTCTACATTTGTGAAGATAATAAGAAGCTAATTTTCTGTTCTTGCATATTGTTGTTGTTTCTCTATTTGTGGTATAAGGGGAGCACCCTTCATCAAGTGGTATCAGAGTAGGTTTTCTTGAGTGTTCAAATAGATCACCAACTGTGAGGTAGTTTGCACCAGGACCGTGGTTAGGGTTTCAGCGCGCATCACAAAAATACCTCCACGAAGGGAACGTGGCGGAAGAGCTAGTGTTGTAACACCTGAGGTTAGAGAGCTGCAGAGACAAGTGCGAGCATTGCAAGAAGAGATTCACAGAGGAATGATTCTTAATGTCAGAGATGAAAGCGAGGATGAAGCCGAATAAGAATATCAAGAAGGAGAAGCTGAAATTGTGAACCAGGAGGAAGAAAGACTTTTTCGGGCGATTTCCAAGATTGGGAAAAGACCTAAGATTGAGGTTCCTACATTTTCTGGAAATCTTAACCCAGAGGAATTGATCGAATGGATCAATGAATGTGAGGAATATTTTGAGTACAAAGATGTTGAGGATCCTGATAGGGTCAAATTTGCGAAGGCCAGATTGAAAGGTCATGCGAAGATCTAGTGGCAAGAAATTCAATTAGAGCGAAATAGAAGAGGGAAAGATAAAATCACAAGATGGGATCGGATGGTGGATAAATTGAAGTGACAGTTCATTCCTGTTGATTATCAGCTTGACCTACTGAAGAAAATGCAGAGTTTGAAGCAAGCAGGAAGATCTGTTCAGGAGTATACAGAGGAGTTCTACCGACTTCTCATCAGAACAGGCCATGCAGAAGCTGATAAGGAGAAAGTTGCCCGATACCTTAATGGCTTAAGGCCAAGCATTCAGGAGGAGCTGAATCTGGTTCGAATGAACAGTATTGAAGAGGCATACCAGTTTGCCCTAAAAGTAGAGGAAAAGTTGAACAAGAAGTTTGAGAGCAGACAAAATGGAAGAGGTCGTGGTGGATGATCTGGTGGACGGTCATATGGTGGCCGAAATGAAGATCTGAAAAAGAAGGATGAGGCCAGTAGCAGTCAGAATCAGTGAGGAAATAATTTGAATCGTTTCAAGGATCAGAATAATAGAGATTAGAGAGGAAGAGGAAGAGGACAAAGATCTGGAAGAGGTGGCTTCCGTGGAACATGTTTTCACTATGGAGAAGAAGGTCATAGGGCATTTGAATGTCCTCAGCGCCAAGGCAGAAGGGACAGGAGAAATGAAGGCCAGGCTAGAGTTGCACATGTAGATGAAGATGCCAGATCATCAAATTCTGAAGATGCTGAAAGAGGAGAAACGTTGATTAACAGAAGAGTCCTGTTGAGTGGTGAGAATGAACCTGCGCAAAGAAGGAGCCTGTTTCGCACCAGGTGCAAGTGCGAAGGTAAATGTTGTGATGTGATTATTGATAGTGGAAGCACTGACAATTTGGTGTCAGAAGAGATGGTGACAAAGTTGAAGCTCAAGAGACAGAAACACCCACATCCATATCGGATTGCCTAGGTACAGGATGACCACAAGGTCATGGTCAATGAACAATGCCTGGTGAAGTTCAAGATTGGCATATACCAAGATGAGGTATTGTGTGATATCATATCTATGAATGCATGTCATATGTTGTTGGGTAGACCATGGCAGTTTGACAGATGTGCTGTACATGATGGTCGTGCGAATACCTATTCCCTGACAAAGGATGGAGTGCGACATAAGCTAAAACCATTGAAAGAGACTGAAGAAAAGGTATGTGGTAATGCAAGGATAACTTTTGTTGATGGAAGAAATTTTCTAGATGGTATGAGGCATGAGCATGTATGTTTTGCTTTAATTCTAAAAGCTGGTAAAGAGGAAGTAGAAGATGTTCCTGTAGAAGTTGCAGATTTGTTGAATGAGTTTCAGGATATTGTATCCGATAACGTGCCTGATGGATTACCACCAGTCAGGAAGATCAGTCATCAGATGGACTTGATCCCATGAGCGAGTTTGCTGAATAAGGCAGCACACAGAATGACACCTGCAGAAAGTGAGGAGTTGAACAGACAAGTACATGAATTGTTACAGAAAGGATTGATCCGTGAGAGTCTGAGTCCCTGTGCTATACCAGCAGTATTAGCACCAAAGAAGAATGGAGAATGGAGGATGTGTACAGATTCTAGGGCAATAAATAAGATCACAATCAAGTACAGGTTTCCATTGCCACGAATGGATGATATTATGGACTGTTTGAGTAGAGCTGTATATTTCTCAAAGATAGATCTGAAAAGTGGATATCATCAGATTCAGATCAGAGAAGGAGATGAATAGAAGACCGCCTTCAAGACAAAGGAAGGACTATATGAGTGGTTAGTCATGCCTTTTGGGCTAACCAATGCACCGAGCACTTTCATGCGGCTCATGAACAAGGTTCTGAAAGAATTTCTGGGTAAGTTTGTCATTGTTTACCTAGATGATATTTTGATTTTTAGCAAGACATTGGAGGAACATATGATGCATATTCGTATGGTGTTTGAGAAGTTGAGAGATGAGAAATTATTGATTAATTTGAAGAAGTGCAATTTTGTGAAGAAAGAGTTAGTGTATTTGGGATTTGTAGTTTCAGGAGAAGGTCTAAAAATAGACCCAGAGAAGGTACAGGCTATCCTTGAATGGCCTACTCCAAGGAGTGCTACTGAGGTAAGATCTTTTCATGGTCTAGCTAGCTTTTACAGAAAGTTTATCAGAAATTTTAGCAGTATTTGTGGACCCTTGACTGAAATAATGAGAGGGGATAGAAAAGAGTTTAAGTAGACTAATGGGGCAGAAAAGAGTTTTCAATTGTTGAAACAAAAAGTTACAGAACAACTTGTTTTAGCACTTCTAGATTTTAATAAGGTGTTTCAAGTAGATTGTGATGCTAGTGGTACTGCAATAGGAGCTATTATGAGCCAAGAAGGTAAACCTGTTGCTTATTTTAGTGAGAAATTAAATGATGCCAAGAGAAAATATTTTGTTTATGATCAGAAATTTTATGCTATAGTTCAGGCATTAAAGAAGTGGAGACATTATCTACTTCCTAAAGAGTTTTTTTTGTATACTGATCATCAAGCTTTGCAATATTTGAATAGTCAAAAAAAATTGAATCAAAGGCATTTGAAATAGGTTGAGTTTTTGCAGAGTTATACATTTGTTTTGAAACACAAGAGTGGAAAGTCTAATAGGGTTGCAGATGCTCTTAGCAGAAGGAAACTATCACTGACAGAAATGTAGATTGAAGTGGTTGGGTTCAAGGAACTCAAGAATTTGTATCCAGAGGATCCTGATTTTGTGAAGCTTGGAAAGCTTGTACAGAACCTGTTACTCTAGACAGGATGAAATGGCTGGATTTTATCATCCAAGATGATATGCTATTCAGAGGGAGTTAGTTGTACATTCCATGAAGTTCTATGAGGGAGAATCTCATCAAGGAGAAGCATAGTGGAGGATTGGCTGGACATTTTGGTCATGATAAAACTATTGGTTTCGTTAGTGAGAACTATTATTGGTCACAGTTGCAGCAAGATGTGAAGAAGTTTGTACAGAGTTGCAGAGTATGTCAGATGGCGAAAGGAGTGAAGCAGAATACAGGGTTGTATCAGCCATTACCTATACCGGAGAAGCCTTGGGAGGATATCAGTATGGACTTTGTTCTTGGTTTACCGAGGACTCAGCGGGGACATGATTCAATTTTTGTAGTGGTTGACAGATTTTTAAAGATGGCACATTTCATTCCCTGCAAGAAGACTAATGATGTTGTTCATGTAGTAGAATTGTTTTTCAGAGAAGTAGTGAGACTTCATGGTATGCCAAAGACCATAGTTTCAATCGGGACACTAAGTTTGTTGGATATTTCTGGCGTACGTTGTGGAAGAAGTTGAAGATGGATTTGAAGTTCAGTTCATCACATCATCCACAGACTGATGGACAGATAGAGGTGGTGAATAGAAGTTTGGGAAATTTGCTGAGATGTTTGGTTGGAGATAAGCCAACAAGATGGGATTTGATTTTACTATAGGTAGAATTTGCATACAATAATTCTGTCAACAGGAGCACTGGTAAATCACCATTGCAGATTGTATATGGAAGTAGTCCAAGAAATGCATCTGAATTGAGGAAGATAGTTAAAGGAGAAATAAGTAGTGCTGAAGCTGAGGATTTTGCAGAACACTTGAAGAACATCCATGAGGAGGTGGGAAAGTATATTACCAAGATGAACGCACAGTATAAGGCTAAGGCAGATGAGAAAAAGAGGCATAAGGAATTTCAGGTTGAAGATGAAGTCATAGTTCATTTGCGGAAGGAGCGGTTTCCAGTTGGTACATATAACAAGTTGAAAATGAAAAAGTTTGGACCATGTAAGATACTAAAGAAGCATGATTCGGGAAATGCATATGAGGTAGAATTGCCTACTGGGCTAAATATTTCACCAGTGTTTAACATTTCAGATCTGACAGAGTATCATGAAGGAGGTGTTGAAGATGAGATCACAGCAGCAGAGTGGAGTATTCCAGCAACTAGTTTAGACACTAAGGAGATCGAAGATATACTGGACAGTCGTGTTGGTAGAAGCACAAGGAACAGGACATATGAAGAATATCTGGTCAAGTGGAAAGGATGACCTGTTGAAGATTCATCATGGCTGACAAAGGAGGAGGTTAGCCGTCTTGGTTTTCCTCTGCACACTTAAGTTGTGACAGGGTCACTTCTCCAATTACCCCGGGTGTCTAATGCAGCAGCATCCTGGTTGTAAGAGAAATCTTGCATCACCCAAAAATATTTCTATTTTTGTATTCAATAAGGGCTATTTTGTGCAGAGCTGCTATTTATGGAAAGTTACTATTTTTGGTAATTTTCGTATGTGCTCAGAATGATCTGATTTCTTTCTTGGAGGTTCATGTTGGTCATATAAGTCTGGCAGTAAAGTTTCATTGCCAGATCAATTGTATATTGGAAGATATCAAAGATTTTTGATATTGGCAGTAGGGTACAGAAACTTTGAACTCAGTTTTGAAGGCTTTAGAGGCCCTGGATGAGGTCAAAAATTTGGGTGACGGGCGCTTGCGTGGGTCAAGCCTGTAGAGTGCTTCGTGGCATTTCTGAAATGGGGTTATAATAGCCAATCGGGTCAACTGGTGATGACTTATGGTCTTCGGAAGTTGGGTCACCTGAAATGGCGAAAAATAATTTTCTTCAAAATTTCTGTTCGGGTTTGAAAGGTTATCTTGAGCCGACTATGATGTAATAAAATGTAAAATAAAATAATTCTAAGTTTGGTCGGCCTTATTGGCGAAAATTCTAGAACCTTCCCAGGCGGTGGAAAATTGCCTATATAAGGAAGGCTGTATTATTGTCTTAGGCAGTTTAGAATAGTTCTGGGTAGTAGATCTGGGTAATAGTTCGAGGCTTTGTCCTACAGAATATTGTAAGGGAATGCCCATGTGGCTTTGCATATTGTAATTCTGAAAGTTTATAATTCCACATTTGTGGAGATAATAAGAAGCCAATTTTCTGTTTTTGCGTATTGTTGTTGTTTCTCTATTTCTGTTATGTGTTTGTGGTATTAAGGGGAGCACCCTTCATCACAAATACTGGATAGAAAGGATAGAAAAATATATGAATCTATATGTAGGTCATCTAAGCATGAGGATAACCTATCAAAAGGTATTCTTAAACATTTCAATTTGACAAAAAGTTAGAAACTTGCATGCATATTCCTCAAGTGAAATTTTTTTCACTTAAGGGTAGTCTTAAGCTCCAAAGGAAATAAAAAATCTTGGAGTTAAATATAGCTTGTTAGAGTCTAAAAAGCCAAGTGTAAGGGGGAAGAATGAAGACCTTAATGTTGATTGAGATTAGTGAGAGTTAGGGAAATGGACTATGCAGTCTATACAAAATATTTGGAGTATAATTTTGAAAGAAAGTATCACAAATTCACTAGCAATCCTTTTAGTGAGTGCATGAGTGCTAAAGGCTCCAACTTGTGCAACATATATGAGGGAATGATTCCTACACTTGTAGGATATAAGGTGAATTCAAAGTAGTAAGATGATTTTTCAAAGATGGCCACAGGGTCCAATCTCTATAAGAAACAAGATCCTAGATGGTGCAAACACCTTTATGAAAACTTTTAAGAGTTTTAATTTTACAAGTCTTTGCAAAAGGTAGACTATGAGTATTAATAATGGGGAACAATAAAAAATTATGGTCATTGAAGGTAAAACTAGTTTTGAAGCCATCATTGATAACTTGAGAAAAGGATTCATAGCTCCAAACCCTTTCCAATTGATTTGAGCAATAAATGAGCCATAAGGAGTGCCTTCTTCACTATGTTGGTGATGAGAAGTGTGTTAGAGTAATAAGTCATTTTACTTATTAATTAAATCATCTTGATTTAATTACTAAGTCACTTCTTATCTCTTTATTACTTAAGCTAAACTTTTAAATATAATAATTAATTACTTTATTAATTATTATAATGCAACCTAGGTTTCTCCACCCTTTTAAGGTTTCAAATCTCCTTTATAAGGATTGATCTCCTTTGTTTTCATAACAGATTGTAACATAGACCATTCATTATTGAATTACAACTTTTATTTTTGCGCATGAAGGAATGGATCCTCTCTCATGGATCAATACGTTTAGGTGTTTATATAGCTTCTTGCTTCTCTCTCTTTCTATGACAGGTGTTTGCATGTAGGTTCTTCTTAGGAGCCGTGGGTTGTTTTCTCATCAACTCCAACATGGTATTAGAGCTTCAGATTTATTTGCCCTCGTCCTCTTCTTGAAATATTTGGTCATGTTCGTCAGATCTGCATTTTTAGAGGTTTTCTGTTAGATTTGGGGGGACCTCTTTTTCTGGTCACCTTGTGCTCAAATAGACCTCACCGTTGCGTTGAAGCACCCAAGAAACCTTATTTTTATATAAAATTTGTCCAATTTGGACAAAGTTGCATTATGTGGCAAAAAAATTGTACTAGAGTTGTTTGACCCTACCATGCATTCTGAGGTGGGCACTATGTTTTGGAGCACTTTGGGCTCAAACAGACCTCATCGTTGAGCTTGTAGCATCCAAGAACCCTAGTTCAATATAAAATTCATCCAATTTGGACAAAGTTGCAAGGAGAGACAATATTTTTTTTGTACCAAGGTTGTACGACCCTGGCACACACCCCAAGGTGCTTTCAAAAAAATTAAAAAAGAAAATTTGGGCACATGGGGGTGCACCACCTGGTAGTAGTCATGCGGCCACCATAGGCGGGTCGTGATCATCGCACGCAAGGGTGCACCACCTGGCAGTAGTTGTGCAGCCACCGCGGGCGGGCCATGATCATTGCATGCGGTGTCCGTTAGTGACACCGCGGTGACCGCCGATGTCATCATGGCGGGGCTGCGGTTACTATCGACATAACTATCGTGTAGGTTGTGGTCACTACACGGTTACTAGGGATAAACCGCCAGTTACAGCCCCCTTCTACACCCAGCCGATCACATGGGGACTAGCCCCCACTGGTAGTTCTCGACCTTCCAGCCCCTGGTCATGTGGCGACAAGGGGCCGCAAAATTTTGTCCCCAGGAGCATATTAGTTTTTTATGATGATGAGCATTTGGCCATCAAATTTAGGTTAGTGAAGTGCTGATGTCAGCACACATCATCACCCTTCAAACACCCTTTTGGGCCCTACGATGCAGTTGTTGGTTTTTTTCTTATAACGTGAGCATACAATGTCAAAATCGAGCAAACAAGATATCGTCAGAAATCTCTTTTTGAGATCTATCTAGATCTAGAGGTTTGTATTTCTGATTTTTCTTTTCTGATGTTTTTTCCTGGCAAAGCCAGAGGTTCATTTTTGCACTTTTGGAGCCATATCTTGCACATTCAGACTTTGTTTTAGAAAAATGATATGTCATTCAAAAGCTTACTCTATGAACTTTCTAGTGTTGTGAGTCATTTTTCTAGATTTTACTCTAGGTATATTTAATTCAATTTTTTGAATTTATGCACTCTAGTGGATATCTTGGATGTTTCAGGTCTTGGGATCTCTTCCCTTTAGGGGATGGCTCTTCTTTGCCTATTCTTTTGTTTCAATAGCCTTTCCTTCTTCTTTGAGCAATGTATACATCATTTTGTAACATTTTTTTATGCACACACACTGAGATAAAGTGCCATTCTATTGCATGTATGGGATCTTGCACATCTTTGTGCTTTTTGTACTCACACTCAATTATAAAGTGCCATGGGGAGTTTGAAATTTTACCTTTTTTTACCATCTACCTTTATCATACAAGCATTCCTCCAATGTTAGTATCCTCATGTATCTCTATTTGTGTTTGTACTCTCTCTGCACCTTCAATGTTCCTGTTCTTCTTCATCATGCAATTCATATTGGACATCTTTTTCAGTGTATCTGTCACCTCTCCCTTGTAATCATTATGGGGGGGTTTCTATTGTTGGTTCTTCTGCTTCCTTGGTTTGATAGTGTGAGCTATGTATTCAATATTTGTTCCTATATACTAGGCAGATGTAGTGGCTGGGTATCTATGGATTTTGGTAAGATGGATCATTTACCTTATGGACACTCTTTCTTTCCTATTGTTGGAGGCACTCTTCCATCTTTGATTGATCAGCTCTTTAGACTTTGGTATTTTTATGCCATATGTATCTTCGAGTTTAGGTGTTTTCCTTTGTTTGTCTCTTGATTCGAGTAGTGTCTTTTGATGGCACTCATGTTGATTATAGTCTTCTATATCTTCGAGTTTAGTTATTTTCCTTTGTTTGCCTCCTAATTCAAGTAGTGTCTTTTGATGGCACTCATGCAGATTACAGTCTTCTCTACCTAATCATATTTCAGTGGAGGATCTTCAGATCAATGGTTACTTCTTGGTAGAGTTTGTAGCTTCTTGCTTCAGTGACGTTCTACATATTCATCCATGTTCCTATTTTCTAGAATATTTCCTAATTTTGGAGGCTTCTTCAGTCCTTCAGACTAGTCTTCTTCTCTTTTTGGAGTAGAGTTTTTCCCATGTGGTTTTCTCTATTTCTCTACTTTATAGAGATTCTCTTTTGTACTTAGATACTTGATCAAGCCTTTTTTATCGGGACCCATTTGCTTCCAGTAATTATTTCTAGGTTTTTAGCTTCTCCCAATGTTTATCTTAAGGGGGGGTGTTAGAGTAATAAGCTATTTTCTTATTAATTGAATCATATTGATTTAATTATTAAGTCACTTATTATCTCTTTCTACTTAAGCTAAAATTTATGCATATAATAATTAATTTCTTTATTAATTATTATTATGCAACCTAGGTTTTCTTTTAGGGTTTTGATCTCCTTTTATAAGGATTGATCTTTCTTGTAAACATAACAGATTATTCATTATTGAATTACAAATTTTTTTTTTGCACATCAATGATTTCTCCTCTCTCATGGATCAATATGTCTAGGCCTCCATAGTTTTTTTCCTATCTCCTTTTGTGATAGGTGTTTGCATGTAGGTGTTCTTGGGAGTTGTGGGTTGTTTTCTCATCAACTCCAACAAAGTGAGTGTAAACTAATACACTTTATATACTTGTTCTCAAAATCATTGTTTGCTTCAATATAGTTCCTAAGAAGAAATTTATAGGCTTTAAATTTATTAGTGGTACAAATAATACAATTAGCAATGAAAGAAATGCTTTACTTGTGAACATCAATAATACCATGCCACTTTTTCCCTAAAGGAGGTAATATATGCCTCAAGAAACCTTCTACAAGTCATAGCTCTAATTCTTATTAACCCAAAGAAAATACCATAGAATCTTTGTCAACCTTTCATAAGTTTATTTGGAGTTAATTTCCCAAGAAGAATACTAAATATTGGTTATTGCAAGGAAGTTCATACAAAAACAAAATTTCTTAGCCCCCCAAAAAATGGCATAGAGACCCAAAAAGAGATTTTGTTTGATCCAGCCATTCAATAACATATTTCCATAAGATGGAAGTGGTATTATCAAATACAAAGAGAATTTTAAGGGATGTGAACATCTTTCCTTTATCAACCCAACTCTATTGAAAGTCCTTTAGCCAAGAGGGCATGGGGAAAGGGGTTTCCTAATAGCATTATGCCTTGTATTCTAGTAAAGGTTGGACCTTAAAGCGAGGTGGAAAATATCTAGAAATGGCATGGAATGCTTGAGTTCCTAGTGATGCTAGACACCAATGTAAAAAAATGATCATCCACAAAATGTTCATTGATAAAATTGTT